>BGNK01003537.1:26819-57913 GCA_003297005.1 Symbiodinium sp. clade A Y106
TATATATATATGGTTCTGGAGTGTGTATATATGTATGCATCATGTTATATATAAGACGGTCTTGCGTAAACCTCGGCGTCAGGGCATCGGCTTCCTGGCTTTGTACTCTGCGGCTCGGTCGCACCCCACCATTCAAGCAGAACTGCACGTCCCGAAGGGTTTAGGTTTGAGGGCTGAGGGCTGAGGGTTTAGGGTTTTAGGTTTGAGGGTTTGAAGGCTATGGTTTAGGGTTAGGTCTTGGGTATGTGGAAGGGCTTCGTGCCGCAGCTTGCCATGCATTGCAAGGACGACTCCGGGCGGTTGTGGGACTACCCAAGCCAAACCTGTAAATCCCTAAACCACCCCCCCAAAAAAATTCGAAACCATTCAACCCCTATACCACCCTCAAAGGATCCCTGAACAGAGCCCGTCAAGGGGCTGCTTTGGTATTTCATCGAACGCTGATTGACTGGTCAACTCTGGTGTTGTCTAACGTTGCCGTCTTCTTTGCACGGTTTGGGCAGGTTCATTTTGAAGGGCTTCGTTAGGTGTCATACGTGTAGGGTTTCATACCGGTTTAAACGTTCTCACATGCTTTTTTTTTGTTCAATTGCTGATAAACTGACATCATATTCGTCCTTCTCGGGTCCTCCGCAAGCTCGTCCCGGAAGATTTCGTATAGCTTCCTCTGGTTCCAAGCCTGTGTTCACAAGCGTGTTTTTGAGCTGTTTAGGGTCCAGCGGATAAGGGATCTCTCAAAAACAGACCGGAGTCCTTAACCTCGAGACAGCACCCTCTTTCCACTGACTTTTTCTTGCCAAAAATCACTTTCTGCTGACCTGTCTAAAACCTATACAAGCGCAGTTACTCCTTCTTGAAACATGGGGTAATGGGCTCTCTGATTTCCGACCTTCCAGTGTTAAGCTAGTTGCAGCTCATGAGGGAGGTGTGGAGATCAGGGTGCCTGCAAAACAGGGCTCAGTTCGCAGATGCCCCAAATCCTACAGCCCCAAAGCCTGGATCTTTACCCACTTCGGGTTTAGGGTTTAGGGATTAGGGCTTATCTCTAAACCCTAAACCCTTAACCCAAAACCCCTAAATTGAGGGTTTAGGTTTAGGGCCACAGTGTAAAGCACCAAAATCCAGTCCTGCGGCACCAGGAAGGCCACGTGGACACCGAAGTAGCCTCTCGTAGGGCAGCTTGGCTTCAAGTCCGTTTGGGGCTTCGGGCTTCGGGCTTAGGCTTTAGGCTTTAGGGTTTCGGGATTTACGGTTTAGGGGTCTAGGGTTTAGGGTTTAGAGGTTTAGGGGTTTAGGGCTTAGGGTTTAGGGTTTACAGCCGTTTGGGGCTTCCACGTGTTGGCCTATCGTCGCAAGCTCCAGCTTCGGGTCTGCGTGAAACCCTGATGAACTGTAGACTCTGAGTAGACCCTTAACCCCTTTAACTGGAGTATTCAAGATGAGAAGCATTATCTAGTTCATGTAAGGGAATTCCTTCGTACACTTAGGGCTTATTCAGACAAGTAGGTTCTGCACGTGTTCTATAGGGGCTCCAAGACGGCTTTATACGCTGAGGGTCCTATCTCGCAGGATAAGAGCAATGGCCCAGCAGGTACAACATAGGAAGTCCGAACACACTGTTTGAGCACTTGGACTACGTAGACCCGTTCCTTCCTGAACCAACCTAGCTCTAGAACGTCACAGCAGTCGGCCAAAAGGACGAAGCCGCAAACCCCGCAGGCCTAAGGCAAGCGAACCCAAATCCACACAAAAAGCTAGAAATCCAGAATCCAAGACCCCGAGTACCAAGACCGTATCAACCCTGGACCTTCAAAGACGTCCAAAAAATGCAAGAAGCCAATCCAGAATAAGCCCTGCACTAGTGAATCCCAAACCCCCATCTCGTGAACCCTCAACCCTAAACCCTGCCACGCATGAGCCGTAAACCCTTGCACCCCAATTCCAAACCCTTCCACTCCCAAACGGAAACCTGAACCCCTGAACCCCTGAACCCCTGAACCCCTGAATCCTGAACCCTCAGCCGGCTGCAAGCCTACGATGGGTTTGCCGGCGCGATGCATCCTGGGGAAGCTCGGCGTGGGGTTTCCATTAGATCGAGGCTTCAAGGGGCTTTTGTGGGCTTGTTTAAGAGGTGATGGTTTAGGGTTCGGGGTTTTTGTGGGCTTGTATATAGGGGTACATGAAGGGGCTAATGAGGGGTTTATGACGGTGTAACAGGATTATACAACACGGGTCTCAGGGTTGTGTAAGGCCCTCGCAGAAGATTTCTCCGTGCATTCCGAGTCAGAGGCCCGGTATGATGCGCAGTACCCGCAGCTCCGGTCCAAGAGCCCATGGCATGTGTTCTCCAACTCCCGCAATTGCTGGCCCCCACTGGAAGTGGGGCAAATTCAGGCTGCTCGGGTTTAGAGCTTTTCTGTGTTTAGGGGTCGAGGGTTTTGGGGCTTCAGGGTATGACGGTTTTTTGGGCTTCGGGTTTGGGGATTCGGGTTGTAGGGTTTGGGGATTAGAGATGATTGGGGTTCAGGGTCACTGGTTCAGGGGTCTATAATGAGTCTTCTTGATAGAAGGCCCGAACTCAGTTTTTGCCGGGCCAGGAGTTCAGGAATTTCGGTCTCTGACTTTGGCACCTAGGGCTTGGAACGCGGCGTTTAGACCTAGTGACCTCGTGTGCGTTAACAGATGTGGATCCCACAAGGAGGGCCCGGGTGTAGTAACCTTTCCTTCAGGCTTTATGCATGTAGGATTTGGGTATTATTAAGGCTTAGGCTTCTGAGTTTAGGCGTTTAGGGTCAATTAGGCTGAAATGCTATTGGTAATTCGTTCTGTCCAAGACGCGACACACAGGCAATGGCCGGCTCACTGCAGAAGGCGATGTTGGCATCCCGGAAGGACTGGCAGAGAGGGCAGGGCCAATTCATGTGTGAAATATAGGGGCCTTGTCGGGGGAGGAGTATCCGGACTAAGAAGAACCGCTCTGTGCCGGGAACATGGGCTTTGAAGGTCACAACCTTTCTGACATCGGCGCCAGTGCGTTTGGGGCTTCGGGAGGCCTTTCCTAGCTTGGGGGCTGCTTGGGAACCAGGAAGTCTTGGGAGAGGCTCGCCGCCCTTCACCACCCAGTGCCAGGGGCCGACGAAAGCGACGAAAGACGAGCAGGGCTGCTACAGGGGTATTGCCCAACCATACTAGCAATAAGTAACATCTCATTCGATATCAGCACGACCATCGTCATAGTCCTAATACTAGTTAGTTCCCTAGACGGCATGAGGTTTTGGGAACCAACATCGCAAGAGACAGCAAAGTCGATCACAGCAAGCATGCTCAATCCAAGACCCTGCATCCCCGCTAAGCCCCAAACCCCAGACCCGAAACCCGGAACCCCAAACCCCAAACAGGAAACCCGAAACAATTCGGGCAAACAGCTGTGTTTCGCGCGAGAAGAGTTGAGGCCCGTTGGGGCCAGGAATATAGGGGCCGATGATTGGAACAAGCTTGTCGGGAGTATACTATACTAAACAAAGAAGAGGAGCCTCAAGGAGTAATTGTATTACAGAATAATTAATATGAGTGATATAGTTATCATAATATTGACATTGTATCAAACAAAGCTCACCACTCAGACAGCCTATCGCAGACAAAACGTGCCAACAAGTAGTCTACCCTAAACGGCAACTTGCACCCCGCAACTGCGAGAACAAAGCAAACCCACCTCGTCTTGCACCAGGAGCTCTTGCAACTCCTTCTCTTCTGGTTAACGCAACAACTTGGTGTGGGAAGGTTCTGTGATTGAAATTTCAGAGCTTGGGATGTGGGGTGTGCGGATAGAGCCTATGCGCTAAAAGCCCCCAAGACAAATATGGGAGTTTCCGAAAATAGGGGACCCTAATTATAGTACCCTAAATAGTGGGATCCTTATTATAAGGACCCAAAATAAGGTACCCCCAATTTTCGGAAACTCCCATATAGGGCTTGATGGGGATCGTGGAGTTCCGGAAGATCGGGGCACTTCCCTTAGTAAGCGATTGCATTCGAAGCAACTTCTGGCAGTATCACCGGCCTTATGAAAAATGAGACTTATCTTGTGTTTCACCCCAGCCGACAGTGACTGAGATTGTAAATCCCAAGCGCGAAATTTGAAACAACCGAAGCCGTACATCGAAGAGAGGTTTAGGGCTACGGTTTAGGGCTCTGAACCCCTCCAAACCCCGACAGGAGGAACCTTAAAGGAACCCTCAACAAGGAAGGAGTCTGCCTTCTGGAACCCTTCAAGGAGCCCTTTGGATGAACCCTTATAGATCCCGCTGCAGTATCCCTCAAAGCAACCATTGCAGAACCCCTCCTTGCAGATTTCCCCTAAAAGGGAACCCTCTTATAGAACCCTATAGTATCCTCAAAAGGAGCCCTATTCTGGAATCCTATAGTATCCTCAAAAGGAACCCCACTATGGAATCCTATAGATTCCCCTTAAAGGAACCCTATTATGGAATCCTACAGATTCCCCTCAACCCTAAAC
This sequence comes from Symbiodinium sp. clade A Y106, assembly GCA_003297005.1. Classification (NCBI taxonomy): domain Eukaryota; class Dinophyceae; order Suessiales; family Symbiodiniaceae; genus Symbiodinium; species Symbiodinium sp. clade A. The sequence continues at coordinate 31,336 of BGNK01003537.1, forward strand.
CCTAAACCCTATAGTACCCTAACCCTATAGTACCCTTAAAGGAGCCCTTAGAGAACCCTAAAACCCTACAGTACCCTTAAAGGAGCCCTTAGAGGAACCCCGAACCCCTGCCCGGCAGGAAGGCCTCGACGAAGGTCCAAGCCTCTGGAATGGAGTCCTTGTGCGCCTCTCCTCAGCTTTAGTGCGCTTGGGTAGCTGTCAAAATTAGGGTCCCTTTTTGGGTAGCTTAAATATTACGTGCCTATTATGTTAAGGCCCCAAAAAGGGACCATAATTTTGAAAACCATCCATTTGAGCCTGTAGAGAAACTCTATTGGGGTTTAGATTGCTTTGCTTTTTCTTTGAGAGCTGCCCTTAGAGTTTAGGATTTTGGGCAGAGTTTACGGTCTAGGGTTTTAGTGCTTTTGATGGGTCAGGGTCTTTAGGCTATTGCAGGGGCTCTAGTCTTTCCCTGGCTCCAGGGCGACCTTGGATTATCTTGAGGTTTGGGGTTGCATGAGAGCTGGAGCAATGGGGTTCTACGCATCGGACCCTGGCGGCAACGTAAAGAGTACAAGTGCGTTGAAGTACTTGAAGGTGCATGGTCAGTGATAATCCATTCATGGGATCAAAGATACCTTTCAACAGCCAGTGTCAGGCGCAATGGGTGCTAGATCAGCTCGTCGATATTCGTGCTGGTAACTTGCGAAAGCGTCCTCTTGCAAATGAGCTTGCTTCAATAGCCCTCAGCCCCAAGCATGGATGACAGAACTTCGCAACCCTAAACCCCAAAGCCGATCAACGACGAACAAGGAGAGCCTAGCCTTCAAGCCCTGGACCCCTCCCACCTCGAACTCGTGAATACCGACTACCCCCCAAACCTTAACCTCCAAAACCCTAAACCCTGAACCCTAAACCTTAACCTCCAACACCCTGAACCCTAAACCCTAAACCTTAACCTCCAAAACCCTAAACCCGAAATCCGAGATCCCACCTCAGAAGCTTTCAAACCGAGAAGCTCATGCTGCGTGGTCCAATGCCTCTCAAGGGGGCACGACGCGAAATCACAGCGACTTCAGCGGTGTCGGGTTTGAGAAGGGATTTAGGGTTTAGGGCCTAGGCTTTAGCGTTTAGGGTGTTTAGGGTTTAGGCTTGGAGTTTCGGGTTTAGGTTCAAGGTATACAGTTTGGAGATTGCGGTCATGGGCTTTGGGCTTAGGGCGTGAAGATTAGGCTTTCATTTGTAGGTTTGGAGTTTGGGGTGCAGAGAACCGTATGCCTGAAACATGTCTTTTTTGTTCGGAACTCTCTACAGTTTCTTGTTAAACCCTTAAGCTGGGTTTGGGACTCCGGGATCGCAATCCTTAAACCTCACATCGGACGGCCCGAGCTAAGCCGCAAGAACCCGGTTGTGACGCTGCCATGAACATGACAATAGTGATGCTACAAGCAGCACCTAACCGTGCGCTAATACTAATCCCCCTACCTTGGTGGGCTTACCATCCCTCTAGCCCTGATGGTCCGAACAGGGCCTTTACAGAGTCCGATACATGAGCTCAAAATATTTGGCCCTTTGCTTCGGCATTCTTTCAAAGGCAACCCAGGCGAACATGCCTGCAATTGCAAGAGGTCTACTGAGCCTTCTGGAGGTGAAGGATGACGCCGAAAAGGCAACGAACGGCAACGATGCGAAAGCTCCATACCAAGTCGAAGCGCTCTTTTTCCGTCCTGGAGACGCATCTACGAAAATTTAGGGATTCGGGATCTTCAGGTTCGAGCGCGGGGCTTGTAGGGACTATGCAAGAGCCACGATGGGCTGCGAATTCTCGGCCGGCGCAAGTTTTCTTTGACGCAGAGCTTGAAGTTGATCCACAAGGACTTTTCCTTCTTGCTGTTTACTGTCTTGAAAAATTCGGATCGCTACCAAGATGAGCATTACCATGACACATGCTATATTTAGCTTGTACCGCTGTGTATCTGACTCGACCGGCCACTTGAAGCCATGAGAGCAGTACATCTAACGTTAAGCCCTTACAACTATAGCCTCAACCCTAGATTGGAAACCTCAAACGGAAAAGCCGGCTTCAAAAAGCTGCGTCATGCGCTTGCCCAAAACTTGAGGTGGCCAAAAAAGCACCGCGTGCGTTCGCACGCGGTCGTGGGTGACCACCCTCTTTTGGGGTTCACGGTGTTGGGTTTGGGATTCATAGGGCCCGGGGTTCCCTTAAGGGCTCGCGGGTCTAGGGTCCCCACACATGGACCCAAGCTCTCTGCCTTGAATCCTCGTCTAGGATGAAGGCTTTAGGGTTTTAGGGCTGAGGGCCTTAGGGTGCTGGAGGCCTCTTGGCCTGAAGGCTGGGACAAAAACCCCAAAGCTGGGGGGGCCTTCATAAGTAGAGTGAGTGTTTGAATGGTTCTACAAGGGCTTCATGGGGGTTGCCTTTCAAGGGCCTGTAGTTAGAAGCTTTCATGATAGGCCTCCATAAACGGAATGGAATGTTGGTTGTAAGCGGAGGATGCTTGAAAGATGTATGATCATCTCAATCACAGTATATCCGAAATCCCTATTCTAATGAGCCCCTAAATTAAACTCAACCCTTACCCTTATTTAAAAAAAACGTTTAACTTACTTCTTAGCATAATATGAACTGTCCAATTCCACACCTTTCGCTTGTGTGCCGTAAACCCACTTGCAGCTCCCGAGAGAAAATGCGGCCGACACCCCTTGTGAAGCGCCGCCTTCAAGAACCGAAGTAATATGAAGTAAGGTCGGCTACTTCTTGAGGCTGTGTGGATCAGCTGGTGTTTCGGAGTTGAGGGTAGTAGGGGTTGTGGGTGAAGGAAGGAAGGAACAGGTTTTGCGGACGCGAAAGTGACAAGTAGGCCTATCCGGATCGAATATGTAGGCTTTTGGGTGTAGCCTTTAGGGTTAACTACATGATTTTATGGCTCGCACTGTGAATTTCGCACTTTGAATTCAACGGCTCCGACTCAAACTTAGATATTTGGATTTGGGGTTTCGGGCTTGCGGATTAGGCTGTTGACTTCGCTATGGTTTAGTTTCGCGTCTCGGATTCACTACGCATTTGGATTTGCCTGGGCCTCTTGCACACTAAACGCATCTAAATACCTGTCTACGAGCCTTAAGAGCTCCATTACATGTATGTACCTGGGATAGTCCTGGTTGGATTCGGGGCTTAGGGTTTGCGTTGGAACTGCCATGCGGCATGTCAAATGAGGCTCTGCAGTCAGAAAGTATTGATTTTGCAAGGTCTCGCTTTGGCAATCGTTCAACAGTGTGAGGGTCTGGTTGGGGTCTTAATGTCTCGACTGTAGGGGTCTAGGGTCCAGAGTTAGGTGAGAGGGCGTAGGGAATCCACACAGCCTAAAATGAGTCGTGCAGCTTGTGGAATGCAAATTCATCAGCCGGGTGCCGCGAGCTCTTTAGGTAACCAAAACCCCCGGATAACCCAGAACCCCCGAACAGAAAGCCTCAATCCGAAAACCTAGCGCTGGTATGAGCCACTTAGACCCATCACGAAGAAAGCAGAGTCCCCAAGTTCAGAGTCTAACAGAACTGAGAAATAATTATTACAGGAGGCTTGGGCTTGGTCTGAGGCTTTCGGCCCTGGCATATGCATACACATATATATATATATTTATGTATTTATTTATACATACATACATAAATACATACATACATACACACGTGTGCCTCTGTGTCTGTGTGTCAGTCTGTGAGTGTGTCTGCGTGTGTGTGTGTGTGTCTGTGTCTGTGCGTGTGCATGTGTAGGTGTGTTATGCGTGTATGTGTGTATATGTATATATATGTATAGACCTGGGGCTCATGTCCAACCCCTCCACACCCAAATTCCACAATCCACATATAGGGGCCTGCATAACTCGAACGAGGTCTCGGGGCATGTTATTAAAGTACGAGTATAATACCGAACCGTAGCAATAATTTTGAAATTAAATAATCAGGCTTCTATACCCTAAACCCCTAAACCCAAAACTTTAAACCCTGAACCCTAAACTTCTATATTAGGCTCTCCCGGCTCCATGCTGCGCATCGCCTGGTCCAGCAGGGTCTGAGCCCTCTTCTGTAGCGACGGCCCTGCTCCGAGACCTTTGTTTAGACCATCGGCTGGCTCTATGGGCTTAGCATGTAGGGACCTTAGTAACCAGAATAGCGCTTGCCGGCTATGTTTCAGCATAACGATAGAGGGACTGTTTGTAAACTGGATACTCTTACTAGTTATTCACGTCTTGATGATCTGTGCATTTTCTTTCCCCCCCATCCCTTTATGCTCTTCCTCTTGTCAATCTCTTTCTTGCAAGCTTCGTGGAGCTTTAGCTTTCTTGTCAGGAGCGGAGGCCATTACCGACAACACATTCGGCACATTCGGTTGTATATAGGGCTTCGCACAAGAGGAGCTACGCGATTTACGTAGGGCTTCGGGATTTTGCTTAGACATTTTGCAGCTTTCGAGTTTCGGGCTTTTTGTTTCCAGTAAGACCATCCTCCTGTGATTAGCAAAACACAGATGATGTCCAATGCCTACAGGACCTACAGAGCCTCTTCGTGCTATTCGGAGCAGCACATATTATGGGCGCGTGCTTCTTGGTGACGCGGTGGAAACTACACAAAGACACACACACACATGCACAGCTTCTACTGGGAGCCCATTAGATTACATGCACTTATGCATTCATGTGGCCATGTAAAACACACACAGCGAGAGAGAGAGAGGGACAGAGAGAGACAGAGAGTGATAGATAGAGATAGAGCGAGAGATTCACTCCAGCCGAAAACTCAGCACAAGGAGCAGAACATCAGCCTCAACAGCAAAAGACCCGGCAGCGGCAAGGATCCCTGAGACTGACACAAGCAGGCACAAAACATGAGGGCAGGTACTCAAGCGGACAAGAGCTCAAATTAGCAACGATCCTTACTCAACTTCTCTATTGACCCAAGTGGCTTGACAAGTCGGATGGCTTCTGCGGCGTTGCCGCGAGCCTAGCTTGTTGCAAGCACACTTGAGTGGCTCGAGTAGTTTGGGCATAGAGCCGCCATCAAGAAGGCCACTCCTATCGCAACTGCACTGCTCCTGTTTCCTACGCCTGCTCCAACTCCCACTCGAACACTGCTACCACTGTTACACTGCTGTGACACCGACTATTGCTCGATATCACGACCGGGATTACGCCTACGACGAAGACTACGACTGCGACGAGGCTTCGATTACGGCTACGACTACGGCGACCACGACGACGAGGACTGCCGACCACTCGCACTGCTACTGCTACTACTACTACTACCACCGCCACCACAATGACCGCAACAACGATGTACAAGACAGTATAAGACATGTGCAGTGGTGTAGGGTCTCGCTCGCAGAAATTTCCAGAAGGCTTCGGTCTCAGGGAACAGGGGGGTTCCGCCTACGAGCCGACGTTCTCCAACCCGGAATCCGCCCGCCGACCCCTTATTACAAGGATCCTACTATTCAGGGTACTATATTAGGGTATAATATTTTCAAGACCCCAAAATAAGTTACCCCTAATTATCTATAACCCTTCAGCGCTGGGCCCTTCATGCTCAGGGGCTTAAATCACAAGGCCCACAGCCCTCCAGTCTTAACTCTTAACCCTGAACTCCTGAACCCCACACCCCTGATCGTCTTCTCAACCCCCCAAACCACAACATGCAAAAATCTTTAGGCCTAAACCAGCCAAGCTGCTGATCATCCGCCACCCTGCAAAGTTGGAAAGGTTCCCCATTTCCCACTAGGATCAAATCACAAGGTTCCCCATTTCCCACTAGGATCAAATCACGCCCGCACCCCACGCCCTGGGCCAGCCGCGAACCGTGCACCATAGTTCCCAAAGAAGTCCTACAAAAAGGCTTCTTCTTTGCAACCGGGCAAAATGCCCGAGCAGAAACGGCGGAAAGCCTTCGAACAAACCATTCGTTTAAATACGTTCAACCCCAAAAACCAGACAGTGTCTCTGCCTCTGTCTCTGTCTCTGTCTCTCTCTCTCTCTCTCTCTAGAAAAATTAATAGAGTATCCTACAATACAATACAAAACAGCACAAGAGAATATAATGCAGTATAAAAACATAACAGAATAGAGTAGCATAGCATAGCATGGAATGGAATAGAGTAGAACAGACCAGAACAGAATAACATATAATATATACCTAACGCTAGATGTCTGTTTAACCTTAACAGCTAACTTGTCTATTCACGAGACAACCAAAACAAAAACAAACAAACACAAAACACCCGCCTCTCGCCACTCTCGCCGGGAGCGCTCCGGAAATGTCGGCGGAAGGCGGACCAGTCGATCTTGGCTCCCGGGCTGTCGCGACCTTGTTCTGGGTGCTTTACTTTTAAGGTTTAGAGTTCTGTGGTTCAAGGTTTCAGGTTTTAGGGCTTTGGGGTTTAGGGTCGCAGGGTTTGGGTTCAGGGTTTTAGGGTTTTTTAGGTTTCTAGGGTTTGGGTTTCGGGCTTCGTCTTAAGTGTGGCCTCGAGATGTGACACCGAAACTTGAGGGTTTCAGGTCCGAGTGTGCAGCTGCAAAGATCAGAGCCCTACCTCTCGGGTATCATGGGGAACCAAAGGTTAACCTTTTTCATAATATAAGGATTATATAGGGATTATACTACCCCAAAAGGTTAAAGGTTACCTACTCTACTAGGGAACCTATTGCTGTGACTCTAGGATCCCGGCCGCAGAGGGCCACCATGTACTCCTGGAGAAGTAGGGCGTGCTTCTTCTCATCTGCATGCATCAGCGTGGCCAGCTCCTGCGCAGGACATGACAATTTCAGAAAATCTGGAACGCTGAGAGTTAAAGGTTTAGGGTAGACCCTAAACAATGCACCCCTATTCAAACGCTGAAGCCCCTACATGGAGGAACAAAGCTCCGAGCCCACGCCCCGACACCAAAATGACCCCAAAACCCTAAAACCACGCACGCCCTAAACCCTAAACCCTGGCCCTAACCCTCAAACCCTAAACCCTAAACCCTCACACCCGAAGTCCTAAAGCCCTGAATACCGAAGAGCGAGAAAGTCACCGGGCCTTCAAACCCAGTAGCCCATCGCCGTCGGAGTCCTCGGTTTTGCGACTCCGGGGTTTTGGGTGTTGAGAATTCAGGTTGTAAGGCATGTTTTGGGGGTTTAGGGTTTAGGGTTTTGGGTTTAGGGTTTAGGGGGGGCTTAGCAGTTTAAGGGCTTGAGAATTAGGGGTGTAGGCGCTTTGAAGTTTAAGATGTGCAGGGCCTGGAACAAGTGGCTGCAAAGCTGATGCTCGTGACTCAGAATGAGACAGGTACAGAAACCCTCATGAACCCACAATTCTACTGAGAAAGCCGAAGGGCCGCAGCATCGAAGGCCCGCCGAAGAAAGGCCTCGGCCTGGTGAAGGGCTCCACGGGGGTTTAGGGGTTTAGGGTTTAGGGGCTTAGGGGTTTAGGGGTTTAGGGGTTTTGGGGTTTAGGGTTTAGGGTTTTTAGTGTTTTTTTTTTAATCTTTGTAGGGCTTCGATTAGAAGGGATTCCTTTCTAAGGGTTCTCTCTTAGGGATCCAGAAAGGGTTCCGTCTCAGGGTTCCTTTTAAGGGCAACTGTGAAGGCTCGATATGAGGCCTCTATGGGGGGGTTTCTGTCCGAGTTCAAGAGTTTAGGGGCTTAGGAGATTGAGGGCTTGTAATGTAAGAACCTGATTAAGAAACCCTGGGCCTATAACCCCAAAACAGTGGGATTCATATAAGGAACCCTAATAAAGGCCCAAGGTTTCTTAATCAGGTTTCTACATTAGGGTTTAGGAGTGACAGAGTTTCAGGTTTTGGGCCGAGGCGGTGGAGGGTCAAAGGGTCAAAGCGGTCAGGAAGACCCCCAGGTTGGGTATACTGTTGTTATAATAACAAAGATAGACTTTTTTCAATAAGTAAACTAAAACAAAACGAAACAATTTACTAAATAATTGTTCAGAAGGGTTCAAAGCCAGGGTGTGCACAGGCTTTCATGCTGGCGGTGTTGGGGCCTGGAGTTAGAGAGGCCTCCTAAACTCCGTAAACCCTCAAACCCTAATGCCCTTGTCATCATAATGATAAACCTAAGCCGTTCAACCCGAGACCAACTGAATAGAAGCCTCCTTTGACCACAGCGGGCCAGGTCCTACTTCTTCTCACGGGTGAAACGGCCCTCTTCCCTTCGTTTTGAAGGCGACGGCACTCAAGAGTATGCGAGGTTGGTTGTCGACGTAATCAGACAGGGACGCAAGCCTAAATCCTACAAGCCTTAATGAAACAGACTGTAAGTTATGGCTTCGGGCTCCTTAAGGCAACACTTCCTCGCCCTTCTTGCAGTCCGGCAGTCTCTGCACCACCTCTCACGGCCCCGGCTTGTACTGCAAGGTGGATCTGCAGCCGCTGTTGTTGCCGTAGTGGTTGCTTCCGTGGGCTCCGTAGTAGAAGAACCGATCATCCTTCACTTCTGGCACGACATGGCAGCTTTAAAGGGTTTCTATAAGGGTACTATAAGGGTTCCTTTAAAGGGCTCTATAAGGGTTTAGAGTTTTCGAAAATTAAGGGTACCTTGTTTTGGGGTCCTTATAATAAGGATCCCACTATTTAGGGGTACTATATTGGGGTCCCCTATTTTCGGAAACTCCCATATGACAGCTTCAGAGAAGTATGAAACCCTGATGTAACATGACATAGTAAGCGTCTTCTCTCAAAGCCTCCCTGGCTTTGTGACAGGAACTGATAAACTCCTGAGAGGAACGTATAAACTCCTGAGAAATCCCACGTATGTCCTTTTTTGAAGCAGGGAGCTGGGAAGCGGTGCATCCACAGCGAGGGCCCCAAGCCCCTGTTGCACCTGGCACCTCCCAATGGCTCCCGAACCTTTTCAGAGAAATATACCTATACAAAACATGGAGAAACCCAGAATAACCGTAAATCAGATTCAGGATTATTCTTGACATTATCTAGAGATTCTGAGCTCTGGGTAGATAAGCTCAAGAAGCATCCTGAATATGATTTACAGTAACCGTATATTCCTCAGCACGAGCATTTCGACTCTCTGAGCTGGCGAAAAGCTGCCGGGCTAGTAAGTCTAAAGTATATAATACATAGTCCATAGTATGTAGTATATCGTATATCGTATATATCGTAAATAGAAATATATGGCATTGTATATTGTAGTATGTTATAGTACAAATTATAGGAGCAAGATTGCCGTAGAGGCATACATGAGCAGCTGGCTGGAAACACACAAGTCGCATAAGATCCCCAGATGTTCATGGAAGGCGTAGATGAATCCCAAGCCCTCAGAGCCACAGCCCAACCCTAAACTAATCCGCCATCCTTCACCGTGCAGTTCCCCACGATCTGGCGTCCAAGAGAGCCAACCCGGCGCGTGCGCTCCATGGGGAAGATGTTTTGAGACCTGATCAGGGATATAATGTAGACTCCTGATTACCCATAGGCTCCATAGTAATTCCTTTTTGGGGTTCATATTTAGAATCCTATAAGGTAATCCCAAAAAAAGAACTACTATGGAGCCTATGGGTAGTCTACACCACTCCTAAAGTTTCACCCCAAACCCTAAACCCCAAAACCCTAAGCACCCTCAGCACTAAAACCTAAACCCTGCGCCCTAAGCACCCTAAACACTAAACCCCAAACTCTCAATCCAGAGGAGATTCACGTCGGCCCAAAGCCAATTTGGAGCCTGACCCTAATCTCCAGGCCTGTTCCTTTTTGTGATGATGGGTTTAGGGTTTACCCTAACACCTAAACCCTAAGCCCTGGGCCCTTTACCCTAAACCCCTAAACCCCTAAACCCCTAAACCCTAAACCCTAAACCCTAAACCCTAAACCAAGCCCGAGGCCTGGGTCCAGACTGGAAGGGAATCACGAAGCCGCCGGTGACGCTGGCGGGCCAGGTCGCATCCGCACTCAGCTGCGCGTAGGAGCCGTTCGGCTTGGGGAGCGCATACTCGGCCTTGGGATCCTGCATCTTAAACCAGGACCCTCCTTGTACCCTCAAATAGGGGTATATGGTCCCAAATAAGGGGCATTTAGGGTCTAATAGAGGGTAGATGGAGGGTCTAGGAAGTTTAGAGCTTATAGGGGCTTAGGGTCTGACGGTTGGGGCTTACGGTTTAAGGTTTAGGGCTTTGGGGCAGGGCATATACGGTTTCTGTCAAGGCAATTTCAAGAAGAGTGTTGGAACATATTGTAAGATAAACAAAAAGTATATCAAGAAACCGTAAGGACAAGTTTTACAAATTCATTCAGGCCCCCCGTATCTCAGCCAAACCGAAATCTTGCAAGGTTGAGGGCTATGGGGCTTTCGAGGTCCTAGGGCTCTGAACTTTAGGGTTTAGGACCTAGGGGCCCGAGGGACCTTAACTTAGGCTGTCGTGTGGGTTTCTTGGATTTCTTGCTGAGGTTTAGGGCTCTGAACTTTGGGCTTAGGGTTTACGGTTTAGGGTTTAGAGTTTGGGTTTAGGGTTTAGGGTTTAGAGTTTATGCATACCGGACGTGTGAGGGATAGTCCCCGAGAGCGTAGGATCCTGATTGTGAACACCGCTATAGCGGGTTTAGGGGTTTTGGGTTTAGGGTTTAGGGGAAACCTTAGCAACCTCCTGGAACACCATCACCCCAAACCCACTCCGCGGCGAGCCTGTCCGCGGGTGCCGTAGGAGAACGCGCGCGTGGCCGCATTCAAGGTGCCTCCCAGGAGCAATCGCCACAGCCGAATAACCCATGCAACCCCTGCACCCCTCAACTTTTTTCAGCTCATATAAGGGCCCTACTAAACAAAAGAAATAGGGTTTGGGGCATATAGAATTTAGAGTGAGGTTATTAGAGTAAGGAACTCTCAGGAAAAGTGTAGTCCTTGTGTAGGCCTTGTTGACTTCTCAATTAAATTTGCCAATCCATGCCCTGGCAAGCGACTAATGAAGTCAAATTTCGAGTGAGCCGCACTCGAAAATCCTGAAACCCCACAACTTGGGCGAAGTTAGAACCCAAGCCCAAACCCGGTAGTTGGAATATTTCAACCCACGCATCCAAACACCTTACCCTGCCGCAAACAACGCGAAACCGAACCCCCACATCCGAAAACCCTCCCCTAACGCCCGTCTATAGATGCCTGACTAGTTCGACTAGGGGTTTGTTCGTCAGGGAACTGTTACAATTAATCACACACTTGTGCGCGTGTGTGTGTGTACATATTACATAAACATGTGTATATACATATATATATTAATATATAAGGCAGCCCCCCCCTTGCCCACGAAGACCTCAAAACCCCCAAACCGGCTATGACCTGTGTGAAGTCGAGGTGCCCACGTCAGGGTCCACTCCAAACAACCGATGCCGCGGGTCTCCCACGCCGGAGGCACGCAAAGCATGGTACTCCTGCAACGGGGCGGATTCGGGTTTAGGGTTTAGGGTTAGAGTTTGGGGTTTAGGGTTTAGGGCCCATAATCGGCTAAAGGCAAACCCCGGATCTCTCTGTCCCAAAACGGCTATCTAAACTTGTTCACAAACAGATGTCACACTAATTATACCAGATGCGTGCTATGTATCATCGAAGCGCTATGGTATACTACTGTTTCTGCATTCTGATATATGCCGGTGTCGTTATGTAATAGCAATAGTAAAAAAACAAATGTGTTATACGTATACATATATATATATATGTATCTTATTTGTTTCTATGTATATACGTGCATATGTGCATATGTGTATGTATATATATATATATATATATATATATATGTATCTGTGTATAAAGAAGAATACATACATACATACATACGTATTTATAAAAGTACATATGCATATGTATGTAGGTATGTATGTGTGTAGGTATGTGGGTAGGTATGTGGGTATGTAGGCATGTAGGCATGTGGGTATGTAGGTATGTAGGTATGTAGGTATGTGGGTATGTAGGTATGTAGGTATGTAGGTATGTGGGTATGTGGGTATGTAGGTATGCATGTATGTATATATGCATTTACATTCACGTAAAAACTGCAGGTTTGCCAGAAGATCTTACTCAGAAGCGCCCGGGACATGGATGTCCGTCGCTCCTCGCGCGTCCGGGTCCCCTCGCGGAAGTCGTGCACGCCGAAGGTCACACCCCGGTTCTCCAAGCTCGACATGGCAGCAAAAAAAGAACACTGCCGGCGGCTACAGAAACCCCGCTCTCAGCCCCTAATGCCTGAGTAGAATGTCCTTTACGGAAAAACCGGGCTATTCCCATGAATCTGCTTCGAGCCCAGGTGAGCCACGGATAGAGAAAACTTTGCTCTGGTTGTACTGTTGCAGTTTTTCCACTTGGCCTGTTTAAACCTCTTATAAAACCCTGTAAAGCCTTGAAAAACTCTTCAAGAACACCTTTAAGCCCTTCTAAGTTTAAAACCCGTCTAGAACCCCTTCGACACTCGAAACCCCAAACAAAAACTGTAGACGTCATGAAACCCTTGAAATCTCTTACAGACGCCTTTGCCCTAAACCCTAAACCCTGAAACCCCCCACCCACCCCACTCCTTCAAAGTAAAAGAAGAAATTATAGAACCCTTATAAAACCCTTGAGTTCTCTTATAGACTCCTTTGCCCTAAACCCTAAACCCAACCCTGTCAAAAAGGAAGAAAGGCCCTAAACCCTAAACCCTAAACCCTAAACCCAACCCTGTCAAAAAGGAAGAAAGGCCCTAAACCCTAAACCCTAAACCCTAAACCCAACCCTGTCAAAAAGGAAGAAAGGCCCTAAACCCTAAACCCTAAACCCTAAACCCAACCCTGTCAAAAAGGAAGAAAGGAGCCTTTGGGTCGCCGAGGTCGACTAAGGCCGCCACGAACTCCGTCCAATCCTCGGCTCTTCTTCAGGGGTTTTAATCATCATAAGGTTTTTAGGGTTTAGGGTTTAGGGTTTAGGGTTTTAATCATCATGAGGTTGAAGTTTTCATAGTAAGGAAAAGGTTTAGGGTTTGGGGTTTAGGGAGTAATAATCATAATAAAAATGATAATAATCATAGTCATAATAGTAATCAGAATAGGAATAACAGTAATAGGGGTTTAATCATGACAAGATTTGAGATACCGCAGTAAGGAATAATAACAACAATGGCAAAAAGAGTAACAATGACCATAGTCAGATTTGGGTTACCATAATAAAGACGAATAATCAAAACAAGATAAGAGACACCAGACATAAGGAAACCAACAATAGTTGTCTACCATAGAACCCTAGTATGGTAACGTAGAGCTAAACCCTAAACCCTAAACCCTAAACCCCTAAACCCTAAACCCAAACCCTAAACCTTAAACTTAAAGTGAATTCCTGAACAAGGACACAGAATCCCTTAAAGAAACCCTTAAACGAACCCTTAAAGGAACCCTAAAAGGATCCCTTAAAGGAGCCCTTAAAGAAACCCTTAAAGGAGCCCTTAAAGGAACCCTTCTTAAAGAGACCCAGAATCCAGCATCGGAGGACTGGAGTTTGCCTCGGTAAGGCTGTTGGAGGGTTCTGGGTTTGAAAGCTTCATTTAGGGTTTCCGAAAAGAGGGGAGCCTTTAAGGGTTCCTTTAAAGGATCTATAAGGGTTCCATAAAGGGTTTAGGGTTTAGGGTTGGGAGTTTCCGAAGATAGGGGACCCCTAATATAGCACCGTACATAGTAGGATCCATATTATAAGGACCCCAAAATAAGGTACCCCTAATTCCCGGAAACTCCCATTTAGGGTTTAGGGTTTAAATGTTTAGGGTTCAAGGTGGAGGGCTGATCCAGGGCTCATTTGGACATGATCAGCTGTAGAATTCGCTTGTTGAGTGCAGTTTGGAAGTGTTGTTTCATGGTTCCTCACCGGATTTCACCCGTTTCCGCACTATCCCGAGACCCCAAGAATAAACATTGTACCACCCGGAACCCCGGTCGATACAGGGGCCTTAATGGAATAGGGGAGTGATAGGCGTAACAGGGCTAAGGTTTCAGGTTCGGGCCGTTCAGGGCTTCGGAGCTTGGCTTCGGGTTTGGGGTCGTGGGCTCTGGGTTTACTCTGGATGGCGTTGGGTTTAACAGTCTTAATCTACAAGGGTTGAGGTCGGGCAAAGGGGCTTGCAGGCCAGGGATGGCTAAGGTGTCGGTCTTGCCGATGAAGCTGGGGAGGGGGGTTGGGGTTTCGGCGTTTTGGGGCTGAAGCTTGGAGGGTTTTAGATGGATTGTTGGGCTTTGGGGCTCCTGGCTTAGGATTGCTGGGTCTTGGGGTTCTTGTTAGAATTACTGTGACTATTGTAAGATACCCCAAAACCCTACGCTAATTGTGAAGGCCTCTATATATGGCTGAAGAGGAGGCGGAGGAAGATGGACGTCTAAACCATCTCATGGCAGGACCCGATCGGAACTGTGATTGATGTTCTGCTACTAGTCCGCTGGCAATACCATGCTTTTGACTCGTTTGCCCATGTTGTTTGACCCCACGAGCTATGTAGACTGTTTTGCCTTGGAGTTTGGTGGCTCGACCCCCGGTCTAAATACTGCCGGCATACATTTTTGAGGTTCTAGCTTTTATTATGCAAACCGTAACCCTAAACCCTGAACCTCCTCGACTCTGACCGCACCGTATTCTCAGCCAGCTCGCCACCGCGGCAGCTGCCCGCTGGGCTCGGGCATCGCCCAAGACAGGTCGCAGGGCGGCACCTGGATGCAGTCATGGCTCAGAGCTTTTCAGGATTTTGAGGTTTAGGGTTTAGGAAGTTGAGGTCGGGGGAATGGGGCATGGTGAGGAAGGCCGGAAAGTATGTATAGCTCGACGCCGACTATGGGCTTTGGGGTTAACTAGCACCTAGCAAGCCATCATGATCTGAACAACCTGCTGTATACCCTAAGCCCTAAACCCTAAACCCTTTTGCAGGGACTTGTATATGCCTGCTTACCCTAACCCCTACACCGCTGGTTTATAGGAGGCAAGAGACTCGAAAAACGTACAGGCAACTACAGACTCCGAGCGAGGAGCAGGAGCCTTCGCAGCAAGACCCGTAGAAAGGAAACCTACTGCCCAAGGAACAGCAACGGGCCCACCCACCATGAATCCTAGGCTCTACCCGCTAAAGCACTAGACCTCAAGCCCCATGTTCTTGGCCGAAAACAATCCATTTAGGGGCTTCGGTGCTAACAAATGGGTGGTTGTCAATATTAGGCTCCCTTTTTGGGTCCTTATTCTAATACGGCACCTATTATTTAGGGTACCCAAAAAGGGACCATCATTTTGACAACCACTCGAATAAAGAGTAGGCTTTTGGGTGGTATACTACAAATCCGCCAAGGCCACCGGCCCACGCTCCCCTCCCCCCCCCCCCCCCCCCCNCCCCCCACTTCCCCTTCGACCCCCTCCCTCCCACTTCTGCATCGCTCTGCTCTTTCACATTACAGAAGCAAGTCGACGAGTTCTGTCACAGTGCTGGTCTCCGGCAAGCCGGGGCGGGCGGCGTAGCATTAAAATCCTTCCATGTTGCCATTTTCGCAGGGGTATGACTCTATAAACGACATTTCATTTACTCTTCAAGTACACCTTCAGCCTACAATAAGAAAAAGAAGCCTAGCAGATCTACGGAGACCAATGAAAAAGCCCTACCGCGCACACGATATCATCCCTTTGATAGCCACCCTTGTAGTAACCCTATGGCACCCTTGCAGTACCCCTTAAAGGCACCCTGCAGTAACCGTGAAAGGAACCCTTGTAGCAACCTTAAAGGAACCCTTTAAGCGAACCCTTACGAACCCCGTAAACACAGTAACTCTTAAAGGAACCGCTTGAGCGAGCCCTTACAGGAACACTTCAAGGAACCCTTACAGTAATAATCCCTTATAGTCTTATAGTAATCCCTGAAAGGAGCCCTTATGGTAACCCTAAGCCCTCTACCTTGAACCCTAAACCATTCTAGTATCCCTAAGCCATAAATCCTAAAAGGTCCCCCTCTCTGGTCCCAAGGAGCTGAGCCGTGCCGGAGAGACCCCAGATCCCGGGCCGCCCAAGGCCACGAAGAGGCGCCTAGTGAGAGCGGCGTCTCTTGTGCTTGTTTGGGGTGTTGATTTAATAAGGGCTCCTTTAGAGGTGCGGTTAAGGGTTCCTTGCAGGGTTCCTTTAAGGGTTGATTTAATAATAAGGGCTCCTTTAGAGGTTCGGTTAAGGGTTCCTTTAAGGGTTCCTTTAAGGGTTCCTTTTCGGGCGCCTTTAAAGGTTGAGGGATGTGTTTGATGCTTCTTGCGTTCCTCTAAGGGCTCCTTTTAGGGTTCCTCTTAGGGCTCCTTTCAGGGTTGCTCTAAGGGATTGCTATACAGAAAGGACTACACTCTAAACTCCTTGCAAACATCCAATTCGTCGAGAAAGGCTAATTACGCAAAGCAGGGTGGAGAGGAGCTTTCCTTGGGATAGGGTAGAGGATACAGGGGTGCAAGCGTTTAGACGCCGTGTAGCTCCTACCCCCAAAACCGCAACAGAAAAGCAACGCCCCGGAAGCCCTGAAGCCTAGAAGCTTGAATGAGAAAGCCCCGGCCCGAAGGTTTAAAACCTGAAGCCTAAAGCCTCACCCTGCCCCCTCCCCCACTTCCCCCCCCCCTCCAAAACCCACTAAACCCTGAAACCCCGGACCTCGGAGCCCTGACTCAAAGCCAGAGCACGCCAAATCATAAACTCCCACACTCAGCACCCTCGGCTATGCGAACTATGGTGCAGTTAGGGTGTAGCGAATGCTACTGGATGTTCTCCTTCAGCAGCTGTTACCCCAAATCCCCAAGCCCTAAGCCCCTAAACCCCTAAGCCCTAAGCTAAAATCCTAAACCCTAGAAGCCCCGAAGCCCCTAGCCCCAAACCCCCAAAACCGAAAAACGCTGAACTTCAAGGATTGGCCCGGGCCACTGAAAGCTTGGCATCTGGTTCGGCGACCAGTCTGCGGCCAGCTTCATCCGCAAGCATTTCCTCAGTAGGGTTTAGGGTTTAGGATAGCAGAAGAGACAGAGACATGCCACAATGCGGCAGAGCCTCAGCATAAAACCCTAAACCCTACACCCTAAACCCTAAACCCCACATCGTTCGTCAACGACCATGAAAAAGTCGGTCTCAGGGTTAGGATTGAAGGTTTATGGTACACAACCTGGGGTTTAGGCCCTGGAGTATGCAGTTTAGGGTTTAAGGTTTAAGGTGCAGGGCTTTGGGTTTAGGACTTGGAATTTACGGCTGTGCATACTTCCTCATTACCCAGGCAAACAAAAATCATACGAAAGGGTTGAACGCAAAATACTGATACGCAGCTTCCTATGCTTGGTCCACAAGCCGTACATCGTAAACCATTCGTGTCAGATTCGAGCGAGCGGCTTGGGGTTTCTCTGCTACAAATCCAGAGTTTAGGGCATCCTTCTTTCTACAAGGTCAGGGAACCCCCCCTCACAAGGGATTCGGATAGACAAGGATTCACGTTTCAGGACGAGGACCCCCTCGAGTCTGATGAGAGGTTGTGTCCCATTATTCTTTACGACTCAAGCTTTAGCTTTCGTGCCGGCTTTATGGCTATGTAGAGACTTTTCTGGGCCTGATGCCTGCAACTCCCACAGCATTACGGTCCGAAGTAGTCTGTATAAGACTGTAAGGGGTTCAGTCTGGGGCTCGGAGTGCCGAGGGAGAAATCAGGGTCCATAACTAGCTCTTCAGGTTACAAAGCTAAGCGCACACAAGCCCTGCACCAAAAAGTCCAAAACCTGAGTCTGGGAAACGTTCTCCTACGCAAGGCCCACAAGGCCAAGCGACTGCAGCACATCCCGATCACCATAGTTGGCCAAGAGCTCTGCATAGTGCTTTGCCATCGCCGGCACCTCTTATCCAAGGCTTTCGGGGTTTTTTTTGTTCAGGGCTTTTGGGGTTGAGGGCTTGCGCAACCATGTAGGATTCCTGGGCCTTTGGGTACACTAGCATGTGTGTGGCAGATTGCGCCGGCGATGTTCAGATTGTCTTGGCTTGCTGTTGCTTCGTGGTTTCGGGGGTTTGGGATTGATGGTTCTGGGTGAAGGGTTTGGCGGTCACGGTCACGGTTTCAACTTTGAACGGTCCGATGACGCGAAGATTCGCAATGTGCGACCCACCTTCTACTTCAATGTCGTAGCTGAGGGCTTAGTGTTCAGGTTTGACGCCTGGGCTTTCAGTTTCAGGGGCATGTTCACGTCATCGATGGGACTTTCCAGTTTTGATGATGCAGAACTGAGTCTGAAAACATATCCCCAGCAAGCTCCGAACAAAGACCGTATAGAGACTCTAGGCGGTGCTTTTAAAGCCTTGGAAAAATATTAGTAGGTAAGATCCTCTTAAGCCCAATAAGAGCAAATATAAAATGTCCCAAAGCCCTACCTAGAGACGGTTTGAAGCCTGTCGGCCTCCAACCCACAACTCAAATTGCGGTGTTGAGTCATTATGGGGAAAACACACAAACACCAACCCAAAACAGCAAGTAACAATTCTGAAACGTGATCGCTAATCTTCACCCCGAACCCATCAAAATCCCAAGCCCTACGAGATCCCCTAGAAACCCATAACCACTTGCAAGTCTCTCGTTTAGTTTTAGGCTCCAAGCCCTGCAAAACCCGAACCCCAAACCCCAAAACTCCCAAACACCCTCGAATGTTGAAGTTCTAACCTTCTAGTAGGACCGCATTGAAGGGGCCCCAAACCCAAAGAGCTTGAGGCCTGCTCTGCCTTTTCCGGCGCCGCCCCCCTCAAGTCGGAGAAGATGGGATGAAGCAAGAGCTCCTGGAGGGCCGGAAGACAAAGGAAGTTTCTTCTTAACGCTAAAAATCATGGTTCAAGAAATAAAGAAAGATGTATGTGTACGGGTGTACATCTTTCTTTATATATATATATATATATATATATAGATGTTATGTGAGAGAGGAGACATATGTAGAGATACACAGCAAGACAGATGGATGGATGGATGGATGGATGGATGGATGGATGGATAGATGGATGGGTAGATGGATGGATGGATGGATGGATGGATGGAAAGATGGAAAGATGGAAAGACGGATAGATGGACGGAAGGATGGACAGATGCAAAGATGGATAGACGGGCAACTACAGGCTTTCGCCATAGTTGCAGCAGTTGTGCAAACGTGGGGAACGCTGCCGAAAGGATGGATGCAGCCAACTTAGAGGTACAGTGTAGTCTCGTTGTAGAAGGACTATGGTAAGGGGCTATGGTTCGTTTGCAATCAGGCTCTTCTATATTAGAAATCATGAGCCCTTGAACCCAAAAATACCCTAACCCCGCCCCCATTCAGGCTCTTCTATAGTACGCATCATGAGCCCTTGAACCCAAAGACCCCCTAAACCCTAACCCCCCCCCCCCAATCAGGGCGCGACCTTGGCCTCAGGTCGCATGTTGAAATCGTGCCGAAGCATTTGATCACACACCTCGGATCTAGGTTCCAGAATTTAGGGTTTAGGATAATTTTTGCGTTTGGGGGTCTATGGTTTAGGTGTTTGGGGTTTAAGATAGTTCCATAACTATGAGGATTAGGGCGTGAAGGCTCAGGAAGTAGAGGACCGGATATCGGTATTTCAGGGGAGAACTCTAGGCAAGGTTGCTTCAGTGCTGCGGCCTAGGCTGCTGGTTCTGCAGTTTCGAAGGTCCCTGGTGCGCGAGCTTTAGGTCCACAGTTCATAGGGATTTGGATAAGAATCCGGGAACTGGGAAGCTGTAGTTTGGAGGTTGCGCCGACGAAGTTTGAGGGATTCATGCAATGCAGGGGCCTTCTTAATTAGGATAGGGTTTTGAGCCCCTTTAGTATGCTTATAATCAGGAATTGTAGCGCAAAATATTGGTAATTATGAACAGGTTTTTATATGTTGGCGACTTGTCGTTCCTTTTCCCGACTACTGCAAAGAATCTTTGCAAAGGCTCTGAGTGGAGCGCTGGGACACGTAAGTTGTTGACGCTTGGCCACTAATCGCCCTCCTTCAACAAAAGCTATGACAGGCCGTGAAACACACAGTATACCACCATCCCTGCTCCAATTCATTACTAAGGCCTCTATGTTAGAAACACCGAACCTTGGAACCCTTCACCCGAAAGCCCGTGCGTCTCCATCTACAACACCTGAGCACGCCGAATCTCCCGACCCTCCGGTATGTAAAGTTGCAGAGCTTGATTGAAACACTAAACACCACTTAACCACATGAGCTAGGGGCCTAGGGGCCTTCCAAGATCTGCTGTCTGCTGTTGAGCCTAAGATCGCTTCAGATAGGAACTTTTGCAGAAACTTGGGCTGCCTAGGTTTTGGCTTCCGACGGTTCGGGATCCCGGAAGTCGTGCGGACAGGCGGCCTCCTGGCACTGTGGGGCAACGTAGGGAACTTCGTTCCATGGGGCGGTCGGCTCCATCTGCCAGTAGCCTCGGTTGTGACCGTCATCATAAAAGCAAGGCCGGAGTGCATTCTGGGGTTGGGAGTTTGAAATCATTGAAATCCCTGTCTCATGAGTGCACTGAGCCATCTACTCAGCCTTCATAAACATCCTCCCTCTCCCTCTGCCTCTCCCTCTCCCTCTCCCTCTCCCTCTCCCTCCCTCTCTCTCTCTCTCTCTCTTTCTCTTTCTCTGTCGAACACGACTTGTCGTGTAAATCATATCCTCAATGCCCGTATCAGGACCCCGAGCCCAAACCCTAAACCTTACAACTGCGCTTGAAGGATCATAAAATTCGGAAGTAAGCTATACATGCGCGGGTATACGTGCCTTGATTGGGCAGTGTCAACTGAAACCTTAAATCCTATAAGCCCTAAACCTCAACCCAGGCCCTCAACCCAACGCCCAAAACCCTTAACCCCAAGCCCTCCCTAAACGGCCCTAGTGCAAACCTCGGGAGCTCCCTGTCCACCAAGCAACACTCGGCGATGTCGGGGCAGTCGGGCACCTGAAACGCCATCTTCCCGGCCAGAAGCTGGAAAAAAACCTGAGGATTTAGATCTAAGGCTCGACGACTTAGGGTTAAGGATTTAGGATCTAGGGTTTGAGGATAAGACGTGATAAGAGTGCAGGATTAAAGGTTTAGGATCTCGGACTTGGGGATTGGGGCCTAAGCTTTAGGATTCAGGGTTTGGGTTTAGAGTTTAGAGTTTAGGGTTTTTTAGTTTAGGGTTTAGAGTTTAGAGTTTAGGGTTACCCGTCGGGTTTGGGTTCATGAGCGTTGGGGATCTCGGCTTTGATGCCAAGCCACTCGCAGGCTTTTCGGGCCCGAAAGCCTGAATCCTTAAACAACCCATCGAACCCGAAACCCTAAACCCTTGGCAAAAGTGCCGCAGAGTGGCTCCGCCGAGACCGAAGATATCTGCCTTGCACGGAATTATGGCTCCAGACTGCAACTTCTTAGATCCAAGGAACACAAGCCCTAAACCCTCCTTAAGCCTAAACCCCACAATTTCTTCCGAGACCCGCGCACTTCGCGTTGAGGGGCTTAGGGATTTGGGGTGTGCATCTTGACGTCTCAGGCTTCGCGGGCTCGAGGCTGCCAGGGTTCAGAGGTTTTGGCGCTTGTTGCTCTCAAGCTGGGGGTCTAGTTGAGGGAGGACGAACTCGTCACCAACCAAGCTTCGTGGCATGCAGCCCTTTGCCCATAAAGGCTTGTTTCCTCGAAGATGAGGTTCAAAGTTCGCACCGGCAGCTGTCTTGCCGGCTCCTGCAACAAGACCTGGAGTTGGTACTTGAAGTCCCGAAGAGACGTCACGGCCTCCACGTCGATGACCTTCTCAACTTCGTCATCATCCGCTTTCTCGGCCTCCGGGGATTTCCCCTTCACGTCCTATTGCTCCTCTTTCCTTGGGTCTTCACAGCTATAGGACCCTTTGATTAATTTAATCCTCCAGAAACCATCAAACCGTCAATGCAACCAACCTGCTTTTGGTTCCTGTAATAGTAACTATGATAATTCATTGAACGTGCAGTACCACCCACTCCAAATTACTCTAAGTTTATTATGTTGGGGACTCCCTTGTGCCGGGTGGAGCATTTCCTCATCGGGAACTCTCGTAAATCGGGCCGGATTGAGGTATTTACATGTTTGGCTCAGGGGAGAAGCTCAACCCGTAAACCCACAGTCATAACCTCAAAGCTCTGATCGCCCAATACTGAGGGAACCTTCAAACCCTATATCATGTTCAGGCATAATATCCCAAAGCTCTGAAGCCAAACTGTACGAGCTCCTGCTTGCTTTTG
This sequence comes from Symbiodinium sp. clade A Y106, assembly GCA_003297005.1. Lineage (NCBI taxonomy): Eukaryota > Dinophyceae > Suessiales > Symbiodiniaceae > Symbiodinium > Symbiodinium sp. clade A. The sequence continues at coordinate 53,595 of BGNK01003537.1, forward strand.
AAAGACATCACTTCAAAATAAGAGTCCTCAGACTCCAAACTCTAACGCAGCAAACCTTTTAAGCTCTTTGGCGAGCCTTTAGACACCCGTGCGAAGTCAAGTTTGCATCTTCTCAACCCATGCAGAAAAGCTCACCTGCAACAATCCTGCAACAGCCCCTGAGCAATTCTTACACAACCACGTGAAACCACAACAGACACCCGAGAAAACCTCTTACGAACACCACCCTCAACCCTAAACCCCTAAACCCTACACACTAAACCCTAAACCCTAAGCCCCTGAACCCCAAAACCCTAAAACCCAGCCCAAACTCCCAGCACATGACTCAGACATCTTCCGCAAACCCCCTCGGCCTTGGGCGTGAGCTTGCCGGCCCAGGCTTCCGGCGCCATGTAGGCAGGGGTCCCTGGGAGTCAAAACGGGGCCTTAAGAATGAGAGTAGGGTTCCTTTAAGGGCTCCTTTAAAGGGGGCTATAAGGGTTACTATAAGGGCTACTGTAAGGGTTTAGTATGGTACAATAATTAGAGTAGGGTCACAATCGTATTGGTAATTATTTAGGCCCCTATATTATTTGTTAAAGGGTTCGGGGATTTGCCCTAGGGCTTGTAGGGTTTTTGGGATTGGGGCTTGGGACTTGCTTTGGGGTCTGGTCTCGGGTTTCTTCTAGTTTTGCATTCCGCCGAGTGTCGTCTTGAAAAGGCATGGAAACACACGTACGTCTGCAATGCACGAAGGCCGAGGCACAAAACCCTGTCAACCCTGCACGAGCCTTTTGTTGCCTCAGCTCTACAAGATTGATATCTTCCGAAGGAAAAATCTCGACAACCTGTGGCAATCCTGGATAAATACACCCCACACACACACAAACAAAAAACAAAAGCCACATCGAGGCACGACACTCTGAACCCCAGAACCTGTCTCTAGACAAAGGCCTAAGCCCCTACCCCAAACCCTAAACCCCAAACCCTAAACCCCAAACCTCCTTAACGCCCCTTAAGATCTGAAGCCTACGCGCCAAGCCGGCGGTGCCTACAGGTCCTTCCGAAGGTTGCGAAGTCTTCTGCGAAGTTCCGAAGTCCACCAGCATGGCATGGGGGTCCTTTGGGTTTAGGGTTTAAGGCCGTGTAGGGTTTAGGGCTTGGGGCCGTTTAAGATTTAGGGTTTAGGGGCTCAGGGGTTTAGGGTTTAGGGTACATGGCATGGTGGTCCTTCCGCAAAACGTCGGGAGCTACGGTACTTTAGGCCTAATATAGGGGCCTTAATAATTAGAACAGGGTTTTGGGGCCATAATACTATAAGTATAATAAGGAAACCCCCCAAAACAGTATTGTTAATTATTTAGGCCCCTACAGTAGGCTTTTGGGGCTTTAGGGCTTTCATGTTGAGGGCTTAGGGTTTAAGGTATTAAGCTCCAACACAAACGGATTAGAAGACTAAGGTCCAAAGGGCACCTATGCTTTTTGAATTCTTGAGGCCAAGGGCCCCGTTGGGGATCGCTCGACACCACTATTAGGTCCTCCCACGGACGAAGGTTAGGAGCTTCAAGTGTTCTTGGAACTCGTTTTTCCGGTAAGTCCGCAAGGTCGTTGCCGAAAGGAGAACGTGAAAAACAGGAGCTTAGGGTGTAGGGCTAGGCACCATATAATAAGGATACTACGATTTACGAACTGCGTGGGCAACCCAAAAAACCTTGCGGATAGACAACTATCGCGGGGAGACAGCTCTAACGGACTAAGTTTTTCGCACTAATCCCTGGACCCCAAGCACTTAGCCCTGAACCCTAAACCCCTAAACCCCTAAACCCTAAACCCTAATCCCTGGTCCCCGTCTGAACTCGGCTCCCCTCAAATCGATAATTCCCATGGCTCTGGCATGGACATACGCCGGCTTCCCGAGGACTCTATAAGCCCTAAAACTCTGCAAGCTGGCTCAGAGTCAACATGGGACTCTGCACAATCAGTAGCACTCACTGGCCCAAAACCCAAGGAAATACAAGTTGAAACTTTCAGAACCGACTACCTTGTAAGAACCCCAAAAGTTGAAAAGTTGAGTTTACAGCCAATAAGAACAGTATCCCCTTCCTTGTCCCCTTGTTGTCCCTGCATACTTATACTGTAGCAGACCCGTTCAATTTCCGATTCCAATCAGCACGGGAGCCTTCATGACCATGAACGGTGGCGGGTGTCCGGACACCTCGCCAGGAAGGACCGTTCCTGCGAGGGAACCAGCAAAACGAGAGGAAAGCCCTTCCAGGATTTAGAGTTGCGGTTCAGGGCTTTAGGGTTTCAGGTTTGGGGTTTAGGGCTCAGAGTTTGGGGTTTGGGTTTAGGATTTCGTGTCATTCACGGTCCAAGGCCAGTGCCCTTCCATGATTGTTCGTAGCTGCCTGCATTTGTGTTGCGGCACTGCATCGTGTCACATAGGGCATGAATGGGTGTTGATTAGAGATGTGTTGGAAAAGTGCTGCTATGTCGCTACTCCCACCCAGTCTAGCAGCGCAGTGAGTCCTCTACAATGAGCCGCCGTTCTCATCGGAACTAGCAGGTTAAGGATGTATGGGCTTAAGACATGGAGGGGTACTTTAGACTGTGCATGTACTACGGGTCGGGTCAATCAATACACTGACTTACTAGGTGTGGTTTGGCTTGGATTTCAGGGCTTCGGTAGGGCCTCAGGGTACATCTTACGGCCAAATAAAGGGTTGTTCGTTCAAGGCTTCTGTACGGAAATTTATGGAGACCAGTGCAGAAACCTGCAGGGACCAAAGGCTGAGAGCAGCAAAGGGAGAGAATGGCCAGAATATGAGAATGTGAAGGAATTGTGAGAGGGACGCCCTGCTGAAGGGCAAAAGGGCTGGACTTATGGGCATTTAATCCAAGGCGTCTCATGCTCAAGCTATCACAAGCGCTATGGACAAGAAATGAACATGATCAGATATAACAGAGCTGCCCCACTGATAAGAGCTCTCGAAGACGCTGATTGTCCAAACTGACGAAGCTCGAAGTCGCAAATCACACACCCACAGTGCCTTTGTAGGCCACATGGAACATGATGTTCCTGAGATGGGCTCGGGCTTCGTACAGGAGTCACTGATGCAGAACAGCTCGGCATTTAAGACGACGACTGGTGCACTCATAATATCCAATGTTGCTTCTTGCACTGGTACTCTCGAAGCTAGCGGGGCCACACTGCCCTGGTGTAGGGCACAGATGCTGTCTGAAAGCAGCACCCACCATCTCGGTTAAAAAAGATAGTAAGAACATACATACGTAAATACATGCATACATACACATCTACATATACCTATGCACATACATATACCTTTGCGTATGCATGCTGCATATACATGTATGTATACATATACATATACCTTTACATGTATACATACACGTATACATATACATATACATATACATATACATATACACAGACATATACATGTACATACACATAGACATAGACATGTACATAGGCACGCACTGACCCACATACATTGACATACGCAGTCATATGTACATACCTACAAACCAGCAGCACTTCATTGAACACGATACCGACGTGGATAAGTGATTGCAGTGAGAGTACATGTATTCCAGAAACTACACCCTGCCTCCCCACTGAGCTAACATGAAGACTTGAAACAGCTAGGACAGGTTTTGAAGGGGTACTACAGTAGAAGTATATTGAGAAACCTGCGGGAATAGCAGTAGTAGTTATTCCGGCCTGTTTATGCTTCAATATTCTGTCTGAAGCCTGAAACCCTAAACCCTGCAACTAAATGCTAATCTTCTGTCTTGAGTCTGGCACTTCAGGTCTAAGTGCATGATGCCGCGCCCATGCATGTAAGACAGCGCAGATAAGACCTCCCAAGGTCTCGAGGCTTCTAATGGTTTGGGGTGTTTAGCGAGGCTTCGGGGCTTTGGGGGATTGAATGTTCAGGAGGTTAAAGGTTAGGGCAGTTGAGCAAAATTTGGGGTTCTGGGTCTAGGTTTTACGGTGCTGACCAAGGTATTGTCCGACAATACATACATTACGTATGCATGACAACCGCCAAGCCATCATTAGTAGCGGCAGTACTGACAAGCCATCCTTGGTTCAGGAGGACAGACAGTGAAATTATCACTGACAACCCAACTCAAGACTCTACTCCGGTCTCCATGACCATATACTAAACCCTGAAACCCCTAACCCAGGTCCTCGGGCCGTATTTAGGCTCTACGGGCTTCATCATCAATTTGCACGGGATATTGTCCCCGGATCCTCCAAAGAAAAGCCATATGCTGGAAACAACTTCCGTTCAACAAGATACTCTCATAAG
>BGNK01003537.1:59974-70788 GCA_003297005.1 Symbiodinium sp. clade A Y106
GTAGGGGCTGGGGGTAGGGGTGGGCGCAGGATCACAGAGATTCTGGACAGGGTCACGCGATTGACACTGCAGAACAGCGAGCAATCCGAGGCCAGTGCTTGTGCAAGCAACCGGGTTTTTCTCGTCAAGGAGTCCAAGGACCAGACTGCACTGCAAGAGAAGGTGCAGCTGTTGATGAACACTAGGCCGGCATGGAAGGCGGGCTCCCGTGAGAACAAGCTTCACCAGCTTGGTGAGAAACGTGTCTTCGTCTTCTTTGCCTTCTTAGCGGTGCTGGCCGAGGACCCGCTGTTCAAGGACGGCACAGTCGCAGACTCCCTGACTGACCAGCTCTCGCGCTGGGTCGCGAGTCGCGTCATCCAAGCCAAGATTTAATTTCGAAAGTAGCAGAAGCAGTAGCCGTACCGCTAGCGCTAGCAGAAGCAGCAGCGGTAGCAGAGCAGCAGTAGCAAGTGGTATGAGCAGCAGCAACAGCAGCATGATCCCGCCACTGCGTGAAGGAACAGTGACCCGCGAATAACCAGGGTACAGCACGGGCACTTAGAAGCAACCCAAGTGCAGTAGAAATAACAGCTATGACGTACAGGCAGCTTCTCGAACACCATGCACCACTTCAAAGACAAACCCTCCTACGCTGAGGTCTGGGCTTTAAGGGTGTTGGCGAGCCTCTCCCATGTACAGTTGGCATCTTTGTTTTTGATGTTTAGAAGATGTTGCGCTCCAGNCGCTGAGGTCTGGGCTTTAAGGGTGTTGGCGAGCCTCTCCCATGTACAGTTGGCATCTTTGTTTTTGATGTTTAGAAGATGTTGCGCTCCAGGTTTTGGGAGTGTTTAAACCTTCTTGGTAGCACCCGCGTGTTCCACGGTATTTACAGTACTATCCGACCACCTGTGGTTTGGCAGTTTCTTCCCCGTGGAATTTGCAACTCCAGTTGCTGTCGCAGTCTTGGGGCTTGAGCCTCTGCAACTTCACCGGCCGTGACAGTTGAGGCAAGTGAGCCTCGGGAACTTATTCAGCTGCACATATAGGGAGCCTCAGCCCCTGCATCTGTGACAGTTAAGGCAAGTGAGCATCGGCAACTTCTGCAGCTGTCACAGATAGGGGGCCTGAGCCCCTGCATCTTCTGCAGCTGTCATTTTCGTTGATGATGACGATGACGATGGGTTGAGGCGCCAGGTGGTTGGTAGGGAAGGGGGGGGGGGGGGCTAGTAGTAGTAGTAGTAGTAGTAGTAGTAGTAGTAGTAGTAGTAGTCGTAGTCGTAGTAACAGCAGCAGCAGCAGCAGCAGCAGCAGGAGCAGGAGCAGGAGCAGGAGCGGGAGCAGGAGCAGGACTAGGAGCAGGAGCAATAGCAGTAGCAGTAGCAGTAGCAGTAGCAGTGGTAGTAGCAGCAGCGGTAGAACAGCAGCAGCAGGGGGAGGAGGAGGAGGAGGAGTACCAGTCGTAACAACCGTACTAATAAACAGAATAACCTCAAGAACAGTGACAATATGAACACTGGTGGGTGTACTGATAGCAATACTCACAAGAATGCTGTAACAACTGCAGCATGTTTGCTTGCGCCATGTAGGGCTTCAAAGTTGAATAGCGGTGCTGTCTCCGGGCTCAGGGTTTCATGCTTCAGGCTCTTGGGAAGCTGCTTGTTTTGGACTAGCGCTTAGAACTTCCTTGCGGTCGCTATTATTCTCGTTGGGTACAGCATTCTTCTGATCACCAGTGTTGATTGCCAGAAGTTTACAGCAAGCTATCTTCATTGTTGTTGGTGCGACTGGAGGACAAGACAGGGCTGAAGCCAACATTACGTCCGTGACGCCTGAAAGGCTCCAGAGCCTATAAACCGTGAGATGTAAAACTCCGAATCCTAAACCTCGACTCTAAAACAAAACGCAGCACCTCTACTCGCCCCGGCCTGCGCCCCGAAATTTTACCCAACCCTTAAGCCCCCAACCGGCGCCAACCCTTCAAGCCCTAAGCCCCGGACGAAAGTCAACCCTCAAAGCACTATGACGCTTTGTGAAGCTTCGAGCCGACTATATATCCTTAAAAGCCCAGTAGATTGCTATAATGTAGGGGCCTCCGCATTTAGAATACACTGTACCCCAAAATCCTACTTTAAGTAGTAAGGCCCCTATATTAACATCCCCACAGAAGCCCTGAACTCCACCTGCCCCGCCCAAGACCCCTCTGAGCTCCGATCCATCCACGGCCTGAGCACTGCTTTGGTGCTCGGCCTGGCGTGAGAGCCCAGAAACAATAACGTCTGGATTTAGGCTTTAGGATTAAGGGTTTAGGGTTCGGGGTTTAGGATTAAAAATCCTAGTCGAGGAGTTTAGGATTTAGGGATCAGGATTAGGGGTTTCGGGTTTGGGTATCAAGTTTAGGGTTGAGGGTTCGGGGTATCGAGTTTAGGGTTGAGGCTTCGGGGTTGCGAGTTTAGGGTTGAGGGTAACAGTAGGACAGTAGGCTAGTAATCACAATGATGGTAATCCTCTTGCTGACGGTAATATAGCAAGATGCACGTAAGCACTAGAGCAAACAATTACACTGACAATGAGAGCAGTCGTGAGGAAACAGGCAGAAAAAAACAGTCTCAAGAGCTAGATGGAAGAGAATCACACTAGTATTCCGATCATCATACTAAGCATCATCATCCACCGGAAAGGGCACAATCGTCTGAGATTGCTGGCAGGCACTATCTTGACGAGCTGCATGATTATCAGACTTTGGGTTCAGATTTCAAGTGCAACTCGTAAGATGGCGCAAGGCTTAGGGTTCCGTGTAAAACCCTTAAAGGCGGAAGGGCTTTCAACTTCCTACGACATCTGCATCTATGAATCTATGATTGGAAGCCAACCGGCCAACATTTTAGCCTGAGCTTCCATGATACAAGCCCTATTATGGTATGAACCCTAATTCCTACCCAGAGCCCGTTTGTAAAACCCTTTTGGCTTCCTTTGCCCATCGGTTGGGGCTTTTAAGGTCTAGCAGCAACGGTTCAGAACTAGAGTTTGGGGTTGCAGGGGGGTTGGAGTTTCGGGCTTACGGTTTAGGGCTAAACCGTTAACCCCGACCCTGAACCCTAAGACCCTGAACCCTGAACCCTAATTAACCCTGACCAAGAACCCTGAGGGCATGACCCACGCAGCCAGGGTAGAAACTTCGCTCTTCAGCCGCTGCAACCTCTCAAGCTCAGTGGCCCTAAAACACCACAAAACCAGAAAACCACAAACCAATCCGGCAACTTTACAGTGCAGGCCTGACCTGACCAAGTTTAGTTTAGGGTTCAGGTCTTGAGTCTTAAGGCGTTTAGGATCTTTAGTTTAAGGCTCGGTTTCTATCGATCCTCCGTGGTCGGTTTGCCGAGCTGGGTGCGGATAACGATTCGGAGGAAGTGTCTTTCCTCACTGCTGCACACAATGCTCTAGGGTGTGGGGTTTCAGGGTTTGGGTAGCATCTCCCATGCCTCCACAGACTCATTCGTATCCAGGACCAGGTGCTAAACAAAATCATCGGAAGATGACAAAGTCTGGGATAGGATTGAGGGTTCAGGGTTCATATAGGGTCCTTAGCTTTGCATCATCGATTCTATAAGAATGTCATCAGCAGCTTTGGCGAATCGTGACCCAACCTTTGCTGCCACATGCCACAGACCCGAAACTGTCCCCTATGCGTTGAGCTCCAAGAGCCTGTATTCTAAACCATACGAGCTCAACTCCAACATCTTTCCATCCTGCTCAAGGCTGTTAAGACTTTAAGAGTAACAACCCTGCGGCTTATTGATCCCAAAACCTCTGAGATACTTGGGCGATGCGGCTAAGCTTAACGGAGGCAGGCTCTGCATCAAACTCAGATCTAATTTCTTATACGGACCCGCACCACAAACCAAACTGTCATCGGTGCTTGGACGGACATGGCTTGGCAGGCTCTTGATTCTTGATCTCCACCCCCAAACCCGAGATCCACCTCCGCGCGGGAGGCTCCGGACGGCCTGCTCAAGCAGGAAGGCAGGCGGCTTGCGGTGTAAGAAAACAGCTTGAGAAGCTTCGTTCTGTAACGGGCTTTCAGAAGGATTGCGCATACCCGCATTCGCATTGGCCTTGGAAAAACTGGACACGGTGCAGTCTTTCAACGTCATGCGCTCGCCATACAGTCCCATCTTTTGAGGAACCCCCCAAACCCCAAGCCGCTATCTGTAGAAACCCTTTCGCGACTCGCTGGTGAGCCTCAGGAACCAGGTAGTGTATGGCTCGAAACAGATAAACAGATAGGACACGGCTTTAGTAGAGGGATTAGATTACAAGGGGATGTCAGTGGATGTTGTAACGAATTTGTCAGACCTCATGCTGTTGTTGCCGACAGTCCACGCCCTATTAGGGGTCTTGGGGGTTTCAATAGATTGCGGGTTCCGAGTTTATTTGGCATGCTATATCGGATTTTCTGAAACTCCCAGCCAAACAACATGGGACTTTGACAACTACACCGCGATTCGAAGCTGAACCTGCAAACCTTACTGGGTTGAGCTTTGAGGTTTGCGCTTGGTCGCTCGAGCTGGCAGAAAGGAAACGTTCGGCGTATGTTGTCCGATGTGGTCAAGTTCGAGCCAAGCGTCCTCTCAAAACTTTTTCCGCCAAAAGCTGAAAGTGCTTCGGGCTGTCACTGGGTTGCGAGGCTTTGAGGCCAAGGCCATCCCTTTGAACCATGATCTGCCTTAAGCCTTGCATCCAAGAGCCGACATCCCAATTGCAAACCCGAAACCCTGACGCTGCACAAAAAGGTCGGCAAATCAATCGCAATTACTGGGCGAAGCTTTCTCCGCGAGGCCTTCCAGCATCAGGGGCACGGAGCCCTGGCACAGGACACAGATCTCGGAAGAGGCCCTGAACGCCAAACTCCTGAATACTCTTGTGTCCGAGATTCGAACAACCTTTGGGCCGCTCCCCACAGCTTACACTCTGGAGGTCGGATGATATGGACCCACCACGACAAATTTGCATATCGCGGTAGCAACGAAAATCGTGGACTTGGGCCTGTTTGGGCAAAAAGGCCAAGTTGAAAGAAACTGAGGGGTGAGCAATTGAGCTGGCAGCCATCTGCACCCTGAAATCTGAAGCCCTCACGCCCCAAACGCTCTAAACCCAGCTGTTGAGACCCAATGCGTTTTGGACGTTCGCAGAGCGACGGATCTTCAGGCCGGCTTAAGGCCTGAAGCCCTCTTTCTTTCCGGTAATGGTTTCAAAGCCATCTTAGGTTCAAGCACAGGAGCCTTGAAGGAATCGCAAGACAAGCGGATTGGGTGCCCCTGTGGTGAACCCTAAACCGCCCAAGCCTAAACTCTAAACGTCGAGGCCCTCGACCCTAAGCCCCTGATGAACTCCCCAAGCCAGTGTTGCTACTCAGGTCCCGAACGAAGCTCTCCACCCTAAAATCCTCAAAACCGCCCATAGTTACTAATTCGCGGCTCCAGCGGGTCCCCCGCCTCATAAAGCCCGCATAAAGGCCTACAACCCCGATTGCAAACCCTTCCATAAAACGCGCAAACCCTGATGTAGGAACCTGATTAAGAAACCCTGGCCCTATTTCGCCAAAATACTAAATTAGGGTTCATATAAAGAACCCTAGTAAAGACCCAGGGTTTGGTTCCTATACTAAACGCTTCTAACTTTATACCACCCCCCAAAACAACCCTAGACCCTAAACCCCCAAACCGCCACAAACAAAAACAAAACAAACAAACAAAAAAAACATCGACTCTCAGACGCTGATTTGCCCAGGCCTTGTCGGCCCGCGCGAAGCGCTCGCGCGCCGCCGGGAGATCCAGGGGCTGACGGATTCTTTTGATTTTGGGGTTTAGCGGATATAGGGGCTTAGGGTGTAGGGTTTAAGGTTTATAGTTTAAGCTTCCGGTTTCCTATAAAGCATTTTGGCGGGTTGACAAGGATTGCATGGGGATGCTCGATTGTTTGATCACAGAGGGTTTCGGATGGCTGCGCGGTCTAGAGTTTGAGACTCCAGACAACGTGATAAAACTATATAAAACTTAGTTGCTTCCGAAAAACATTAAGCAGCCCCAAAACAAACGCAATTCTTTTCATAAAGACCTGAACAGGAACTCCCGATCTTGAGAACACGACATATACTTCAGGATCACACAACACACAAACACGACCTCCCGAAACCCTTAACCCTCCGCCGATACCTTGGGAGGGAATTACATGGTAGACATGTTTTCGGGTTTGCAAGGGTTTGTGCATTCTCGGGTTTAGGGGTTTGCGTGTGCATTCTCGGGTTTAGGGGTTTGCGGTTGTCAGGGTTCAGGGGTTTGGGTCAGAGCCGAAGAGCAGAATGATTGCCGCAGCAGACGCGCATTGGTGCGGTAATTGCGATGTATGGCATTCCAAACATGACGCAGTCTGCAAAAAGCGGCCTGCGCTAGGCCGACCCTTTGCGCCACGTCTGCCGAGGTGCCAAGCGTCTCATCTATGGAGATGAACGAGCCGAGGTATTTGAAAAGTCCCGTCTTGGGAACCCCTTGACCACGAACACGCAGAACACGGCAACCAGGTAGTGGAAGAGCGTCTTGTCCGGCCGCCAACGTGGTGGCGCCCGTGATCTCCATCCACTCGGACTTGACTATGTTCAAGTCTGCCTCGGAGCACAGCGTCGAACAACACGACCGTCTGCTGGAAGCGCTGCCACGAGGATTCCATCAGGAGGGTGTCGTCCGCGTAAACAGAATCCCGGAGAGAGAGTGAATGCTTTGCGAATACGTCTGCAGGGGTTCGGTGTTGATTGCGTGTATGTGTGTATGAATATACATGAATAAATATAAACATGGACAAATAAAACAAATAGATATTAGTAGTTTTAACAAATGGATACGGGCTGAGGGCTTATACAGGGATTTAGGGTTCGCAAGATTGGGAGTTGAGGGGTTGAGAAGCTTAGGATTGAGGAGTCTTCCGATTAAGGGTTTAGGGAGCTGTTGAGGGATGTCAGGGCTTAGGGATTTTCAGTGGCTCAGAGGTTGCAGATCTGGGGTTTCAGGTTTAGGGGCTTAGGGATTCAAGGGTTTAATTAGGGGCTTAGGCTTCAGGTGTTCTTGGGGCTTAGTTAGGGATCCTGTTTGTCTCGGCCGACACTTGCAAAAAATCGCCGAACAAACGGACATCTGTCAATGGTGCGGCATGCCATCCTCGTTCCGACATCAACGGCGACACAGCGCGAAACTTCCCTTCGGGGTCGTTCCCGGGAGCTCCCAAGCAATGGGTGTTCCAAGTGTGTATGATGACCTGCTGGTGCTCCAGATATTGGCTGTCTTTAAGATTGCGCGATGGGCGTTGTGTCGCAGACTCGGGGCTTAGTTCAGCTATACCAACATCCTGGGGCTTTCGATCAAAGACCTGGCCCCACCCCAAAGTGTTTACACAACTGTAAAATTTCAAGTTATGTGAGTTAGAGCACGCTTACTAAGAAAACCGCCGTGCACGCATCGAATCCGCCTAACTAGCATAGGCCTTGTCATAGCACAGTACGCGGCAGCACCTGTTTGAACCTATTTTCCCAACTCTATATAAGCTCGCAGGCACGCACGCATGGTTTTGAGTATCTACTACGCCTCATGCCGACGTGACCACCACGGGTGACAGCAGAAGTGACGTGGGCGGGTATTGGAAGCAACAGCAACAGCAGCAGCACCGGCGGCGGCAGCACCAGCACCAGCACTAGCACAAGCAGAACTATCAGCAGCAGCGGCAGAAGCAGCAACACAACCACGATAATCACGACACAACTGCGGGCACGGTGCTGATGCCACAGTCATCATCGTTATCATCATCATCATCACCACCATCATCATCATCACCAGCAGCATCTGCTTCACCAACATCGCCGAAATCATCATTGGCATCTTCGAGGCTAATCATTCCCACCGCCGCCCCCCCCCCCCCCCCCCCCCCCCTACGCCCCCCTCGCTCAAACCCCCCCCCGCGACACGNGCCCCCACCTACCCATAACATACCACCATCTCAACCACCACCACCACCACGACCACCAGCAACTTCTTCCCCCCCAACCCCCCAAAAAACATTGGTCGCCTCGAGGGGATTCATTCCCCCCCCCCCCCCCCCCCCCCCCAGTCTGCGCCTCGCACTCGACCCTTGCAAAGCCCGCAGCGAGGAGATCGGACAAGGACCTGGCACCAAGCCCCAGGCGCTATGGCTTCGAACTCTGAGGCTCCCCTGTAAAACAGGATCCTTCACCCGTCTTAGTATTATTCGAAATCATATCCCTCTTCCCTGTGCTCACCACGCGAACTGCTCCATGTGGATGACCCTCACAACCATCAACAGCATCATCTCAGCCACCCAGCTTGTGCACCCGAAATACAGGCATGACGTAATCAACACAAGTGAAAACGAGGTGATGACTACTGTAAGCACACTCCAGGCATCATGCCCCAACACCACAAAATCAAATGTGAACAGCGTCTTCTTCCCCAACATGAAGCATCATCATCACCAACACCATCCTCATCATCATCATCACCGTGAGTCTCGCCATCTCAGTCTTGCGTCCGATGATCATCGCCAGCATCAACATGATCGTCGCCGTGGCAACAAGCTAACCCTGAACTCAAACTCCCTAGACTTCAACCCCAAGGCCGAGACACACTACAGGTCTTGGACCCTACAGCCCAAACCCCAAACCCTAAAACGCAAATCCGAACTCCTATACAGCCCAAATCCGACCCTCAACTATTGTAAATTCTACAGCCCGAATCCTCTGCCTGAACCCCAAACCGCCCAAATCCCAAACTCCCCAAAACCCCACAGCCCTACAGTCCTGGAGCCCTACACCCCAAACCCTGTAAGTCGACGTCCTAAAGCCTGAAACCCTGAATCCCTGAATCCCTGAACCCCAATCTCCCAAACCCCATGGAGCGGCACCCTTTGAGTCCCGTGGACTTCGCACCGCTGCCGCCGGCCTTCCGAGCTAAAAGAAGCGCTTCTGCCGGGTTTAGGGTTTAGGGTTTAGGATGGTTTAGGGTTTAGGGGCTTAGGGTTTAGGGTTTAGGATGGTTTAGAGTTTAGGGTTTAAGGAAGTGCTTTCCTGAACTTGGACGATCCTTTCTCAAAGAACAGGCAACACCTCTCTGACACCAGTAAAAAACCCCAAATCCGAAAACCCATAAAGTCATACGGCGTTGAAAAGGGTTTTGGTCTTTTGTATGTCAGGTGCTTAGTTTTGGGGTCGGGTTTGGTGTTTAGGGCGTAGGATTGACTCATGTAGAGTTTCAGATGTAAGGCTTCTGTATTTAGGATGACAGGCTGTCCACATTTTATCAGTTAAGGCGTTCGTCGTGTCGTAAGAAAATGGTGTATGGGGCACCTAAATCCTAAACCCCAACCTGAACTCTAAAGTATAGACTTATTATAATCTTCATACCCGTTTTGGAGACCGGGTCGCTGTGAGAGTGCGCTTTTTTTATAGTTTTTGAAACGGCTTCTGTAATCCCAAACGTTACTGTGGTTTAGACTATAATCCAATCTGGTCTGTATAGCTCATATGGATATACTTTCATGTGGGTGTGTAAAGGTAAATGTAATTATGCATGTATACGTGCTAGCATGCACGCACTTCAACATGTGTACATACGCATATTTCTAATTGCATGCATATATAAAATTCAGCATTTTTGCATGTCTAACGGCACTCGCGAATACGCATTACGAAAACATCTCCAACTGTTCAACTACCTCGAACTACATAAAACATAATTCGCTATGAGCGATACGACATGAAAGATCACAGAGTGCCAAGCCCAGAAACTCTAAGCTTACATAATCCTTATTATATCAAAGAGCGTAATTCTGCAAACAGACGCATATAACATCCTGTCTAAGCTACACCGTCCCATGAGTCAACAATATGTATCAATAATGAAAGCGATTTTTTGAATATCTTATCCTTATAAAGGGAACTTTTGTCGCAGACACAATATAACAAACCCGAAACCATGTCTAACATATGAACAAGTTTATACGTACATATGTACACACACATAAGTACATATGTCTATGTAGGTATGTAATTGTTTAAACTTTTTTGTATATATATATATGTATATTGTAGGTATATGCGTAGATATGTATGCTCAAACTCGATTGTACAAACCAGGCAAGTGGCATAGCATACGGACAAAAATCAACCTTATATATATATATATATACCTAGAGAAATTTATGCACAGATATATGTGTATATATATACATTACATAAGTTGGTTGTTTATATATATATATATATTTTATTTATTTATTCATATCTTTAGTTATGGATATGAATACACATACCTATTCATATATATAGACATATATATGAGCAAGTGGGATGGCTTTTGTAATGCAACATGGTGATGTAGGTCCATAAACTTGCATAATGCCCTACAGATTATAAAACGACGCCGTAAATTCGACTGCCAGCAGCATAAGTGCAATGTTCTACACAATCAAAACTCGGGAAGCTAAGAATAAGTATGGTAGAGTGAAGATGACATCCTGTATACATGTATATACACTTATGTATGTATGTACATTGATGTGTGTGTAGGTGTGTGCATACATATAGTTAATATACAGACAGAGTACATACATGAATCACGACTACTTGGTCTTGGGTCGACGATGTATATACATATGTATATATATATATATGTAAGAGAAACCTTTCTGTATAATGTGTTGCTCTGGGTCTGCTGGGGGAAGGTTTAGATGGTTTAGCTGGTTTGGGGGGCCGGGCGGGGAGCCCAAACCCGCTA
>BGNK01003538.1:1271-36647 GCA_003297005.1 Symbiodinium sp. clade A Y106
AGCCCGTAGCGATCAAAAGCGTTTATGGAGGCCTTGAGACCGTGCGGGCTGGCTGCCCGCAGCGATCAAAAGCGGTTATGGAGGCCTTGAGGCCGTGCGGACTGGCAGCTCGCAGCGATCAAAAGCGTTTATGGAGGCCTTGAGACCGTGCGGGATGGCTGCCCGCAGCGATCAAAAGCGGTTATGGAGGCCTTGAGGCCGTGCGGGCTGGCAGCCCGTAGCGATCAAAAGCGTTTATGGAGGCCTTGAGACCGTGCGGGCTGGCTGCCCGCAGCGATCAAAAGCGNAGCCCGTAGCGATCAAAAGCGTTTATGGAGGCCTTGAGACCGTGCGGGCTGGCTGCCCGCAGCGATCAAAAGCGGTTATGGAGGCCTTGAGGCCGTGCGGACTGGCAGCTCGCAGCGATGCAAGCCTCTACAGTGAACGTGATCCTGGTTTTGCAGCTGGCCTCAGGTCTCCACTGCCGTGGAGGTTCAGTCTTTTTTTGCTGCCGGCTTTGCTAATACGAACCTACGGGGATTGAGGGGTGAGGTTTTGGGGTCATAATTGAGTCTATATTAGTTTATATGGTTATCGCATCAAAGAAAAACTCTCATGTCTGCAAGCTGCCTCACAGCCTCGCTCACAGTCACGAGCTCCTGTGTGGTGGTTCGCCTTGGCATTTTGAGGGCTGAGCGTGTAGGAGCAAGACTATCTTCAATCCTGAACACAGAAGAAGCACAAACCCACCGTGGCCCACCCCCAGAGCAAAATAGGTAATGCTAGCGCCAGGTCGCAGATCCATGGATGCACATCCCTGCTGATGTGTCCTTTCTTTCCATGCACCAGGGGAAACAGGCGGTTAGCCTTTCCGAATTCTACTAAACTAGACAAACCCCAAAACTCGAGCTTGGACCAAAACATAAAACCCCGAAACAGTTGCAAAAATGGTTAGACATCGAGGGGCTTCAGGCAGCGCACCTCGAAGCACGGTGGTGACCGGACCATTCCTTGCCTTAGAGCTCGGAGCCCAAAAACTTCTCTGCCCACGTCTTTGATGGCTCAGAACAATCGTATTAGTATTCGAGGAGACTGGTACGGGCAATCATCAGACTGATGATCATGATCACGAGGATAAGTCAATAGTTAAGCTGAGATGAGTATGGATAGGGAGGCCATGCGAGACCCATACTAAGGATACTATTAATGACTAATGTATTCTTATCGTTGTCATTCCCAACAATCAACATACTTATTATTATGAATATGTATTCTGATGGTGGCTAGCCTCAGCCTTGATATTACCACGACCATGCAGCACATTGCGAATACTACTAGTGCTATGCTTACGGAAAACAAGAACAACAGCAATAACAAACTAACTACGAGAATGACGACAATATGCAAAAGTCTTTATGTATATACACCTATATACAAATGTGCATTAAGCATGCATGCAAACAATACCATACCATCCCCATCCCCATCCGCATCCCCATCCCCATACCCATGCCCATGCCATACCCATGCCATACCGATACCATGCCCATACCACACCCATGCCATACCCATACCATACCCATACCATATCCATACCATACCCATACCATACCCAGACCATACCGATACCATAGCCATACGCATACCACACCATACTGTACCATACTAGACCGTACCATACCCATACCATACCCATACCGTACCCATACCATACCATACCATACCATGCCCTCTCCCTGCCCTGCCGACCTGCCCTGCCGACCTGCCCTACCCTGCCCCACCCTACCCGGCCCTACCATACCAGACTGTGCATGCCCTGCAACGCCTGTATGCATGCATGCCTACATACACACATTCGTGTGGCTTAGTTTTGTTCTATCTGCCTCTTTTATACAAGTACACTGCTGCATGTTGATGTCGTAAGACTTACCATCAACCGTAGCACCAAGGAAACCAGCCGTTCTGGTCACGAAAGCAATCTTTGGCGTGGTCGTAAAGATGCAGGTTGGCTCCTCCGAACGGGTGCGTGCAACTTTTTTTGTGGGGGTGCCTCGGGCCTTGGAGATGTAAGCAGATACGGGCAACAAGCCTAAACCAAGAACCCTACACCCAGCTCACAGGAAAGAATGCGGCAATGAAGCCCGCACATTCAGTTCAGGGCTTCTTTCTCGTCGACTGGGCTACCCAGCAAAGAAATCCGCCAACCCACTGTTCAATCAACATCCTCCGCTTTGCCGTAACTTCAACCCAAATGCTCATATGATGGGGGGGTAAGATGGCCGCGCCTCTGCCCCAGCGCAAGAAACAGAAGCATCGCCAAATATCCGGCTGCTGCGTGATGCCTGCTCTGACACACTCACGTGTCTCCGCATGGTCTCGAGTATAAGGCTCTGGGAAGATGCGAGGGCCAGGGCGGCTGGGGCCAGTGGCATAGTGGCTCTGTATTCCTGGCACATTGTCCACATCGGGTAACGGCGGGAGCCTCCCGGTGCTTTTGCACTGCAAACTCTAAACCGGAAGCCGCAGTAAAGGCTTGCCTTGTGCCTATCGAGTGGTTCGCCTCAGGCATGCTTACCGCAAATGAACTCCGAAGAATCTCTAGCGCTTCTCATGTCATAAAGATGCGATCGAAGACTTGGTCGATATGTTACTGTTCCGTGTGCTGCACACTGAACCAGCCCGGATAGATCCGCAAGCAAAGCTGAGAGATACTGTTAACCCTTCGGCGTGCAAACTCCTCTCAGAGGTCGGAGTCTGAACGCTGAACCATGCTGAACCTTTGGACAAGAGGCTCTGAATGTTGCGGCTTGCTGGCAACAGCCGGAGAGCATCTTCGGGATGCCTGATTTTGAGAGGCACGTTTAGGGTTCACGGGTTTCGGGTTCCGGGTTTTAGGTTTTAAGGTTTTGAAGGTCGTGAGGCAACAAGGGCTCACAGCTCTAGGGCTCAAGGGTTTTACGGATATGGGTGTTGAGGGACAAAGGGCTTCCTGTTTGGGAACGGCTAAATGTGTCCACGAGTAGGACCTTTTCGGTCGTAAATAAGTGGCAAGCCCTGTAGCTGCACCAGTTTGTTTCATTTCCAAACAAAGCCCTTTCTCCAAATCCAAAACCAAAACCAAAATGCTCGAGAGGAAACTCAAAGTTCGGCCCGGGCACAGATAGTGACAGACCTTGCATGCGGACATTGCAAGGACTTGGCAATTTCTCAGGAGGAGCACACAGAACGTGGAACTGCAAACATACATGAATGCATGTGAGCGAGCATCCAGGTGTGTTTGCTTTGCATGCATGCATGCACATGCACAGGTACGTCAAGTAAGTGTCAAACGATGCTTTTATCTACTCATGTACCCCTGCGTTTGCTTTGTTACTCATGTACTTGCTTATCTGCGCACGCAGCTCGTTCGTTTCTATTGAATCAAAAACAGCAAACTAGACCGTTCTAACACCAGGATTACTCAGAAATCTAGTAACAATGACAATATTCGAGTAGATAACAGCATGTGTTATCATGAAAGCCACATTTGGGGGGGGGGGGGGGGATTCTGGCTTGATTCGCTGTTGCGAGGTTGCACCGCACAACCCTCTGTCCAAAGCATTAGGCAGTATGTGAAAGCCAGCCACTGCCTTCTATGTAACCTTAATTCATCCTCATCAAATCGTATGCACACCTTTTAAAGTCCAGCCACCAGGGCCGCAACGTCCTGAGGAATGTCCGCCAGTCTGGTGGCCATGGGGGGCATGCCTCTCTCGCGACGGCAACCCGCTCCAAGGCTCAGCTTGCTTGAGCCACCACGAGACGGTTTCGGCTTTTAGGGCTTGGGGTTCGGAGTTTAGGGCTTCGGTTCGAGGGTAGAACCGCGGGTTGAGGGCCTAGGGTTAAGGTCTGGGCTTGTTGTTTCGGTTGCGTCCTGCGCTGCTTGGCTGGCTCAGGGTTTACGTAATCGCACAAGACGGCTTCTTCTGCCCATCAAAAGGGCACATACACAGCCCAGATTCAAAAGGCACCAACCTGGACGCCACAGCCTCCTGCCCACATCCACAACTTTCTACGTAACAAAATTAACAAAAGCGGAAGCACTCAAATGCCATACTCTCACTCCAGGCCACCTACAATACACAAGCGCGAACCCCGGAAGTTCAAAAGCCCCCCTGCACATCAGACCCAGACAACACACGAACACCCGTGATCCTTAGCCCACAGCCACAAACCCTCTTGAACAGTCCTCCGAAGCATGCCACTTCTCAAAGCCCTCAAATCTGGCAATCTTGCCGAGGCAGCCCTGGCACCGCCCAGTCTCCTTTGCCAGGGCGCTCCTGCCAGCTCGCCTGCACAGAGAAGGAGCCGCAGTTCAGTTGGTAGCACTACAAAAACCACCACCAAAAACACAACCACAACCACGACATACCACGGCCACAGCAACAACCATGACCGCCACCAAAACCACAACCGCGAAAACAACCACAACCACAAGCACAACGACGACGACGACAAAGACAGTGATGTTAACTTGGTAGTCGTCGTTGTCGTCGTGGTGGTCACACCTGGGGTTTGGTGCAGGCGACCCTGCAGCATGTGATGAGATTCCGGGTCAATAGTTAGGTCAAAAAACAGGCAGCTAAGGTTCTAAGTAAAGTGGGGCAAGTGCTGAACAGGGCCACTACTGAGACCGGTATAAAAGGTAAAACAATGGAAATGCCGTTAATGACACTCCAGAATTATATCTTAAGCTGAAAGAGATGCTCAGCCCTGAATCCTGCACTCGACTACACGCAACCGGCGCATAAGCAAAGCACGAAGATCGAAACTTCCAGCGTCGCCTAGGCCGTCGCCTATGATATCGGTGCGGCTTGGCGAAAGGTGTCCGAAGTGATATGGGTTTTGCGGAATGAGACACAAGATCCCACTACAGGCCCCTGTTAAATCTACTACAAACGAGCAGCTCCGAGGACCTCGATGACGCCCTCGATGATCTTCTCGATGCGTGCATGCACTTCCGGCCTGAGAAGCCGTTCGGCTTGAAGGGCCGCTTATGCAGCATCTCCGAAGAGCGAACGTCGGGCGTGAAGGCGACACCATGCGGCATGGCCGTTTACGGTTTCGACACTTGGTACACTTCTCGATTTGTGCGTGTCATCCTCGCACAGGGGCCATGCTAATCTTAACGGTTTAGGGTTTAAGGCAACCGTGATCCCGTGGACCACCGACAAGGGTGCTTAAGAGCATAAGGCAACAGCGGAGTTTTGAAGATACCTTTAAGCTGATTTAAGCTTGTAGAAACATCCCTTAAACACCAGCAGCTCGGAGAACAGCAACCCTCTGAAGATCCTGCAACAATCTTGAACCTAAACCGTCTATAGTAGGCCGTAAAAACCTGGGCATTGTTATTTCGCCCTGGGTCAGCCCAATCTTTGTTCAAATGTCTTCAAAAACCCCAAACTCCACCCGTTCCCAAAACTATGCGAGCATTAACTTTACGAGGGTTGTAATTAGATAGTGAGGATCCGAAACAGTCAAGCACTTAAACACAGAGCTTTCCGTATTTAGAGGTCTGCAATCTGTCCTCGCCACTGTACCCGCTCACAAACCCCAGGAGCCCGAAACCCGACTTTGGGGTCTAGGGCACCTTAGGAACACCATGCACCAATGCAAGGTCGAACCAAACGGACTCGGGACCCCGCGTCTCCTTGCTTCAGTCACAACAGTTAACAACTGGTGTTTTCAGTGGCAACGAGGAAACATCCAGAAAAGCACAAACATAAAGCAGGCGCTGTTCCAACGCCCAAAACAACTTAGTAGCGGGTGAACGTGTGGCTTCCTGGGGTCCCTGAAGCTTCCAAGTCTTCCTTGGACTTCAAAGCCTTCGGATCTCCCCAAATTCATCTGTCGGAAGCCGAGCTCCAGACGGAAGCCGGAAGGTGGTGAGAAACCGGAGGGCGAAGAGGTCCCGTGGCTCACAAGCAGCTTTTCCTTCTGGCTCGGGGTCTTCGAAAAGAGAAGGGGAAGGGGGTTTCGAGACTCTCTTTCTCAAAGCCCTAAGGCCCCTGTTTCTTTTTGGGGCTCAAGGGGGCTCAAGGGATCCTACACCCGATGTTTTTGCTCCATTAGCTGGTTAGCATGCATCCCTTTGCTAGCAGCATCCCTGGCTGTCCTCATTCTAAAATCCACCCTAAACCATCCGCCGAAAACTGCACAACAGTCCGCCTAGAGCCCTGAATAGGTGGCAACAGGCCATGAACAATACATCCTAAAAACCCCGGAAGCCCACAACCTATGCAATCTCTTATATAAAACCCCGAAACCCTTCGGTTAGAGCAACTGCACGAGTTGAGGGCCCGGCCCCGCGCCAGGGCCTCGGTGGGCTGGCTTCTTGTCAAAGGAATTTGTCTTCAGCTTTTTCGCTATAGTAAATGTGGGGGGTTTTACGGCTTACCATAGCTATGGGTTCGAATGGGGTTCTGGCAGAACTAACGGCCTGATTTTATTCGGCTATCAGTGTTTATGGGTTTAATAAGGCTACAAGCATTTATAGGATTTGGTAAGGTCTTTCAGCTTTTATACGGTTTTTGTCCAGGCTTTCGGGCTTCATCGGGTTTTTAGCGGCTTTGCCTTTGTATAGGGGTTTTGCACGCTTTTGAGCTTTCGGGAACTTAGCTTTGGACCACTCTACAGATTTTATGATTGGGTCCATAGAGCTCCCCGTCTGCGCATATACACGTATGTGCATGTGCACCCATCTATCTATCGATCTATCTATCTTAGCTGTGCATATAGGTATAAATACTCTATAAACAAATACACATAGATTTAAAGATAAATACATAAACAGATTAGATAGAGAGACAGACAGATTGATTGATTGATTGATTGATATTCTACACACACGTGTGCACGCACATACATTATGCTCCTCAAAAGATTGAAGTTTACGGACACGTAAGGGGGTGCAAGGTTCGCTTTGCAGCAAATAGAATTGGCAGAAATCAGACGGCGAGCAAAAGCGTTGCCACTTGCACATCTCTCGACAGCCAAGCATTCTTCATGCGAACCAACCTCTACCAATGTTAATTTTGGCAAAGCCAGGCTAAGGCTGAGCTGAACGAATCTCGGGCTCTGGCACTTGCCCGGAGCACCTCGCAAGTGCATGGCAAGCCCCGATAGCCTCCGTGCTAATTGCGCCGAGGGTAAACGCGCACTACCCAGAGGTGGCATCTACTGTCCATGCGCTTTGGCCGCGCCCTACCTACCACTACCCCTCAACATGACGACCTAAACCGAAGCCGTAAACCGAAGCTAACTCCCTGAACCCCCACTACACCCTACACCCCCGAGGTCCTAAACCCCTAAGCTTTCAATCAAAATCAGCCCCGAAACGCTCGAAACAAACATGAAACCCCTAAGCCAACAAAGCTTGCAAGAACCTTTTGATCCACCCTCCCCACCTCAAAGGGTCTCCTGACAAAAAGGCCGGGTTTGGCTGCCCACACTCGGACAATCCAGGCGAAGCGTGCGGTCTTAGGTTTGTTGTGTGAAACGACTGAAGATAATCACGACTCCGAATCTAGCTATATCCCACGAGAAAGAAGGCATCCAAGGGAGCTCCATGGTGCGAAACCGCCAAGCATGTTCGATCGTTGCCTTTGTGTAAAAACCAAGACAGACTGGGCCACCTCGATAGCAGTGACATCCACTGCAACGTGGTTCGTTAAGATGGCAGGTGTCGCCGAATAGACCAGAAGGAGTAAGCAGTCAGATACCCGCTGGCCCTATCCATAGCGCGAGTCGCGCTTCCGTTGCACCTGCATCCGGTCAGGATGCATCTTCGCTGTCCGGTGTCAAACTGCTGAGCCACATCGTTTCCAGAGAATGCCCTTCCTTGTGCAAAGATCTACGCGTTTTTTTGTCCATGGCTCAAGCGCTGGCGCGGGGTGCTGGTTGTCAACAGGGGGAGGAATTCAAGTTAACCATAAAGAAAATTAGCCTACCCCGCAGTGACTTGCTGCATGCGAATTCCTCAGCATCATTCTGGGTTAAGCTCTGCAAGCAGTGAAACTACCTGCCAAATTACATGCAAACTGCAAAGACTCTGCGCAGGCACGTATGTTGCATGCCATTTGGAAGGACATGTTGATGTCCTTACAGCGAGCAAAGACTCACATTCACAGGGCCGTCTGGACCTTTTTGTCACTCGCACTCGACAAGTCAGGCGAGGTGTCTGGACCTTACAACGATAAAGTGACCTATCTAATCCCATGGCCCCGGTAGAAGATGTAGAAGTAATGTCGCTTCCAAGTCCAGAACCAGACATGCCGTGGGCACGAGCGTTGTCAGATCGGGGCTGTCACGGGCATCCAGCAATGTAGGCGGCCCTTTCATCATCACTGCTCTTGCTGCCTAAAGACTAACGACACCCCCATTCCAGACTCCTGGCAAAGAAAGCCGGGCCGGGTTTGTCTGAGCTGCCCCGGTGAAGTGATGCTACGGAAGTAAACTCGACCTCTGCTTTCCGGGATGTTAAAACCCACATCATCTAATCTCTCACGCATAGGCGGCGGCACCACACAGGATCCCAGTACCGTAAAATCCGTCAAAGCCACTAGGATGACCCTCCTACCTTCCCAGGGTTCTGTTCTGTGCAGCCTCGCTCTTTCCGCAAAAAAACGAGAGCATCATCACGGAAAATCCAAACTTGTCCTGCTACAAGTTGACCCGTGTGAAATCTGATGTCTGCTCTTCCCGGGTCTGAACACAAAGGCCGCCACCACTGAACTGCGTCAAAACTCCCGAAGCCCCTATGCACAGCTTCCTTTCCTTAAGTTTGCGAACATGTCCGCCTTGTATGCACTTGCTGAATCCTGAAGGTGTCTGAACCCCAACAGACCTGACCTGCATTTCTTTAAGTTTGCATTGTCTTCCTCATAACGTTTCTGCCCGGAATGGTGGCGTAGTAGGACTTTGCGGCTTCCTGCCCCGCTGGCGCATGCACAGCGCCTTCAGCACGCCCGCTGGAGCTTCACCAGGTCCCGGGTAGCAGGAGCATGTCCTGGATTCGCCCGGTAAGCTCCTTCGTGGTCAGGTCTTGCACGGCCCTCTTGGCTTCAGTTGTCCCCATGCTTTGCGGAAGACGACAAAGGCGACAGAGACGGGGGTCCACAAATGTGTGAAGGAGCCAGGTTGCTTGAGCCAATATGGCAAGGGGGTTTAGGGTCTGCGCCTTCGGGGCTTTTGGAGCTTTAAAGGGCTGTTAGGTGTTTAGGGTAATTGGGTTTAAGGGTATTTCGGAGCTCAAACTGACTTTAAGGGTGTTTAGGGCTTTTTGGAGTTTTACAGTTTCAGGGTTTTGGCAGGTTCGGTGCGTCCAGCTGATTGCTCGAGACTTCGCTTCATCCCAGCCGTTCCTTTGCATTCCGAAAGCGATGAATCGGGGAAGGCTCCTTCATGCGTAGGAAGGGTTCTTATCAGCAAATCCTTAACTAAGGGATGCCGAACCCTTCAACCATCATACATCCCCTTTGCAAAACTCCTATAAACATCAAGTGTTGAATGACATTTGACATCAACAAACTCTCCACAAAACCCTTTCAAACAAGGAGTGTTGGGAACCTCTGGGTGTCTTAGGCTCCCCACTCGCAGGGCTTTGACCAGAAAGGTCCGATCGGACCTCCGTGCGCCACCGCTCTGTGACTTCAAGTTCTGACCCTTGTCTGAGGAGGGTTTGGGATAAAGGCTTAGGGTTTGTAAAGGGCTTACAATAGGGCTTGGAGGGTTTAGGGTTTTTAGGGTTTAGGATTTAGGGCTTAGAGGCTTGTGACGTAAACCAGCCCTGAACCCCAAACCTTAGGTTTAAGGGGTTTCTATTGTTGGAAGTGCGTGGGGCTTTCGCTCGCACGACCGTCCTGCCCCTGTGAGGGGTTTAGAGCGGAGAGTTTGGAACTTGGAGTTTCAGCACTCACACTCGGACAAGCCTAGGCACTTGGAGTTTAGGTCTTTAAGGTTTTAGGGTTTGCGCATGTTTGTGCTTGAGGAGCTTAGAAATCGGGAGCTAGCACAAGCAATGAGACCAGGATGACGCTGGCCCTTCTTTCAACTGCATAAGGCACATTTGGAGCTACTATGGCGAAATACCGCGATGAGTCACGAGTGATCTGCGGGGCAAGTATGATGACAGAGCGGCCTGGCCCATATTCTCGGACACAGCAGGAGCAATTGAAAACGGTTTCTGCTTCCGCTGCAGTCAAAGACGTTCCTACAGCTTCCGCCTTTCCCCAGTGTTACGTAACCCTCGAATATAAAAGCCAGAGATGGGCCCTGATGCTGGAACCCTGCTCCGAACCTTAATGAGCCCGTTGTTGAGCAACGGACATAGATGGCATAATGAAGGCAGCTCTAGGAAACCCCCCAATTTAGAAGATCTGAGCTCTTGACAACTCGAAGTGGCGGTGCCCCGACCTGCCCCGCACGAGTTCCCGGCAGGCTCTGGGAATTTGGGAGGAGGGCACTCGAGTGGATCAAGAGCTCCTTTTCAGATTTTTCAAGGATCTTTGTAATCAGGGGTGAGCACTCCTACTCATTACCAGGTCATACTACGGAGCTGCGGACTCATTCCATTATTACACAATAACGCAATACTATGAGTGACTCTCCGCAGCAAAGCTCACAACTTGTATCTTCCGAACCAC
Organism: Symbiodinium sp. clade A Y106; assembly: GCA_003297005.1. Taxonomy (NCBI): domain Eukaryota; class Dinophyceae; order Suessiales; family Symbiodiniaceae; genus Symbiodinium; species Symbiodinium sp. clade A. The sequence continues at coordinate 11,933 of BGNK01003538.1, forward strand.
GAGAAAAACGCTCCTTGCAGAGACGGCATCCCTCGTCAATGACTATTCTTCAGTAAGCTACCGCATGCTTGAGCCAACAAATCCAAGTTCATGAAGGTTTTATCAGCCTGGACGTCGTGACAGCCTGCTCCATTGATCGATTGGCATGGAAGCCATCACCCGAATTCCTTGCGGGACCCAAAGTCGGCAATTCCGCATCATGCAGCTTAAATGAGAATTTTCTGTTGTGCATTCGGGCAAGAAGCCGAAACCTCAACCCGCAAGCTCCAGAAACCCTACAAACACCCTTGCATCCCTCCATATTGAACCCCCCAGAATTCCCAAACCCCGAATCCTCAAGATTCCAGACCCCACACTCTGAACTTGAACCCTCTCTGGAGCCCAATCGCCGCCGGAACCATGACCTCGGCCCCACCCCGAACCCTCATCTGGTCCTGCGACACTCGGCCACGAGGGTCTGCACCTGCACATACCCTTTGCTTCGAAATCCAAGAAAAGCGTTTGGGGTGAGGGTTGCACGTTAAGAGTTCGAGATTCAGCATGAAAGGCTGGGGGTTGAGAGCTTGGAGCTGCTTCGATATTTGGATTCATGGTTTCGGCTGACAGGCTTGGCACAGCCAGGAAAGGACTATGGTCCGCTCTCAAAAATGCATTCAAAGGCCAATTGCACTGCAGGCACCACTATCAATGAATGACTCTCAACCATGTACTAACCCAAACCAACCCAGGACAGAAGCTAAAACTGTAACAGGGTCTAGGGCAGGGTCGGTAAAAGGCTTTCGGGCTTTCACCAGCTCATATTCGGTCTGGGGTCTGGGGTCCATGATGAACGGGCCAGATTACGAACTGAGACCGGCTGGAGAAACAAACGAACAGTTCACTGACACCCTGAACCCTCCATCCTAACTGCCAAACCATGGTCGAGACTACAAACTGTATGGGCTGTGAGGGCGGGTCAGCACAAAACACGGGCACCAGAATTTGTTTGGACTAGAAAAAGCAACGTTCCTGCGAAACAAACCGGAAGTTGGGTGGGTTGGGAGGCGTAGATGTCGGTCAGAACAACACACGGGGCAACATTTTGTGTTCCACTGTGTTACAAAGGACAACACCAGAAAGGGCAGAAACTCGAGACAACTTACTACGGGGCTCCAAGACTTGTCTTCTCTATCATAGAACAAACAAAAAGGCTGAGATTGTTGTTTGGATGGGGTTGTCGTTGTTGCTGTTGCTGTCGTGATTGAAGGCTGCCGCCCCGCAGGAGCTGAGTACCGGCACCAGACGCAGAAGCAAGCGCCGCATCTCGGGTGGCACTGCGATAGAATTCAAGTCCAGGCTGCCTCGAAAGCGCAAGGTGCGCGGAAGACAGCTTGCGTCTTAAAGGACCGTGGTTCATAGGCTAGAATGACAGAACTGAGGACCGAAGTTACCAAAGCGGACAAACAAAAATGCCGAAGGTTTGGTGTCAAGTTGTTGGGATCGGGGCTTCGCGAGGATAATCAGTTCGAGCCTGCAGGTGTTTTCATGATGAGATGACGATGATGATGAGGATGATGATGAAATAACTCGTTGCAAACACCGATGCAACATCTCCACGAAAAGAAATGATGTCACCACAACTGCAAGGTTCTAAAGAAGATGATGTCACAACTGCTAGGTTATGTGCATGACCAGCCACATGTTCAGACTTGTTCATGCCACTCCTATGCCTTACTAACTACCACGAATACCCGCAACAAACTTATCGTTGTCATTGCGATGTCGCAGCCATTAGGAGAGGGTTGCCCCCGAAAACCCAAGGCAGCCTTGTGGTGGTTGTGCTCAGCTTTCCGGTTTACGCAATGATTCTTGCGATCAGCACCCATAATGTCAGCTTTGCTGGCTGCCATCAGCACTGCCGTCATTCTTGCATCCCTAGACCCGTATCCCTTATACTGCTACACCCTTTATGATCCACAAGCTGGGGCAGGCCGCCTAAACCCTAAGCACTTTACCCCCAAACACAAACACTGCACAATTACCCCTTTTCCAAAATTGCACCTTCAAGGGCTCTCTTGTAGTTTGGGCGTTTAGGTTCCCGGGTTGAATTCTCGGGGCTTTAGTAGTTTAGGATTCGGGCTTTGGGGTTCATGGGTTTTTGGCACTTGCATCGCAAGCCACTGCAAGCACTGCAGGTCTCCACAAGTCATAGGTGCAGCAACGAGCTTCAAGAAACTGCGAGGTCCACCAGAGGAAAATGCAGTCAACAGTACAAGGCAGTAGACGGCGGCTTGCGCAGGTTATGATTAACATGAGAGAAATTCTGAATCAAGGGCAATGCCAGAAGAGTTCAATCCAAGCACCTACATGCTACAAAGCCAGAGCATGCTGCAGGTCAATACGCAATCCCACATGGCGGACACGTTCCCGCACAGGTTTGCTAATCTTCCGTTTCTGATGCGAGAAACTCCGCGAGTGCGCTGCGTCTTCGCGTGTTTTTCGGAGGCTGGTCTTCGGGATGGGTGCAGCACCACGACGATCTTTGCCAAGCCTAGCTTGGACCTTTGGGCAGCTGCTTCCTGCCGACGGATGACGCACTGTTTTTGCTCTGAAGTTTCAGGAAGGAGTGCACCTGATTGCAACCGGATTGGCCCCTTTTCGTGGAGAGCAGCTGCACATTTGATGGGACCAACGGGTCTTGAACTCAGCGCAGGATCAAAAACAAAGAAACGACTAGGAAACACGAGGGAACCACTTCAGTTGACGCCAAGGCGTTGTCACTCATGAACACTTGTTTCAGCAACTTCACGATGTGGTCGAGAACATCATGCGCGTGCGGGGAAGATGTGCGTGGGCTTGCATGATGTAGTCACCACAACGACAGCTCGGGATGCTTGGATGCTTTACTTACCGCCGTGGCCAGAACCCCGCATTGCCCCTCAGAAGTCCTGAAGAACACAACCCCACTGCGGATCGGCAACACCCGGACCCGGGCCTAGAGCAAGGTCATCCTCAACAACTAGCATGAATGATTCTTCATGCAATTTCCTCCGAACTCGTTCAAGAACAGCCAGATGACTACGAGCGCAACCGTATTGAGGCCAGACCTCTGCACCACCACACGTGGAAAGTGCAGAAGTTCCGAGGTGTCGCGCGACCCTCGTGCGGACGTCCACCTCATCGTGTGAGGGCCTCCAAGTTCCTTTTTGCAGGCGAGATCTGCCACCTTTGGCAGATAGCTCCTGTCCATCTACAGCAGCACGCACCACCACACGATCGAGTCCAAGTTTCTTCTATTATTCTGTGGCTGCGCTCGTCCGCAGAGGCTGTCGGTGCAAGCTAATCACAAAGATTGGCAGGTGTCGCCGCGCGTTGAACACGTCTCCGTTGCCGGCACACTGCGCTCAGACAGCACACCAAAACAATCAACTGAAATCGTGCAAAGGTGCTCGTTCGAAACCGTGTCGGGGTGGAAGCCAGCAATGAACGTTTGCGAATATTCGGAATAAACGAGCCTCCAGTCAAAGCAAGAACTAGACTATGAAGCTTCCACAAGACGTACTTCGCCTGCCGCAGCACGTCTAGAATGACACCCTTATACCAAGAAAGGCCACAACGGCTTGAGACAAACTGGCTGCATACTGCGAAAAGGGAGACGGTACTGGTTTCCGTGAGTGCCCCCTCGGAGCGCATGCACGAGTTCACCTCGGACGGCAGCTCGCTTGAAAAGAGAAGGAGGAGGTGTCCTGTAGCGTCGGGATGCCCAAAACGTTACTGAGCATGACTGTGGATAAGGACAGGGCGGAAAAACTTTGCATTTTGTTGTGACCGATCGTGACAGGAGTTCCCGAAGGGCAGAGGATGGCACATGGCTAAGCGCATCGGAGGCTGCGCTCTTTGCTTCCCGAGGGCGGGGCCAGGAAAGTAGGACCCTGAGGCAGCCTTGTGGCGGTTGTGCTAGGCATTTCCGGGCTGGCAAATGGATCAGTACCCTCAATGTCAGCTTTGCTGGCAGCCATCAGCACTGCCGTGATTCATACTCCTCGGGCTGTTTTGCTTGCTTTTGCGACAATATCGCTAAACCCGTATCCCCTACCGCTACACCCTTTATAATCCACAAGCTGGGGCAGGTCCCCCTAAACCCTAAGCACTGTACCCCAAACACCAAGACCCCATACCCCATACCCTTTTCGACAAATCCCTAAATTGCACCTTCAAGGGCTCTCTTGTAGTTTGGGAGTTTATGTTCCCGTGTTGCGGCTCCAGGGTTGAATTCTCGGAGCTTTAAAAATTTAGGATTCGAGCTTTGCGGGTAAATGGGTTTTTGGCGCCTGCATCGCAAACCAAAGCAAACACGCCGGTCTCCACAAGGCATAACCGAACGAGCTTCAAGAAAAAGCGAGCTCCACCAGAGGAAATTGCAATCAGCAGTGCAAGGAAGTAGCCGTCAAGGGACCAAGGAAGAAATGCTACAAAGAGCATGGTATTGTAAGACTTTACAGGCTCCAATGCCCCCACCCATCTAGGCCACACGTGCTGAATACAAACTGTGTAACTGATAATAGAAGCGCAATCTACTCGTTCAATCTCTGAGAATCTCACCCTGCCTTCAGCCTGAGTAACACTCGCAAAGGTGTGCAACTACACCTTTGTGATCCGGCTCAACGAGGGGTTGATTTTGTTGACGGGTTGTGTCAAGCTTTAAGGCTTACACCAAAACCCCATGCCTGGCCATGCCCTGAAACCATCTCACTTTCTGCCCCCTCTCAACCCTGAAACCGTGCAAACCCTGAAGCCAATCGAAAACCCTAAACCCTGAAATCCTGACGAGAGCTGCCTTCTTGTAAAGCCGGAAGAAGCATCCGCTTCCGCGGTTCACTGGCCTCCAGACCTTCTGAGGTAGTCGAAACCAAAGGTCTCTTCTTGCGAATCATATTGGGGACGCTACCACCTGGCTAAAGCCAAAGACCAAAGCCCTGATCGTCGTAACTACCAACATCGTAGGCGGTGATTCTTATGGTCCCAGGGTGTAGAGCTTTTAAGGCCTTTACGGTCTTGGAGGCTTTGGAGCTTGGGGGGGGAAGTTGTACTAAACTTTGCTACAACCCAACCTGGAGAAGAAGCAGCACCTCGGTCACTGAGGCTACTTTTTGAAGCTGAGCGCCCGGCCCATGATCTGGCCGGCCTCCTTCCACTGCTTGCCGACTTAGTTGTGAGCCATTTCGGGCAGGCATCCCTAAACCCTCCATCCTAGACCTCAACCAGATTCCCTAACATCTAAACCGATAAACCCTCAACCGTAAACCCCAACTCCTGATGCCTCAACCCTCGAGCCACAACCTCGTTCTCCAAGATCCCCCAAGTAAGATGTATTCCTCGAGCCTTAAACTTGCGAAAGGGATCCTCAGGGATGTTGAACCCCAAATCAAACGAATGAAGAACCCTACATGAAGCAGCAGCCGCATGAAGAAGCCTGTGTGGGACATAAACCCTCTGTAGCACCTCACAGAGACCTTGCAAAACGCTGTAGAAGAAACCCCATTATTACTCGTAAATGATTAATACCGGGATATGGGACGTTACAACCCGCCGTAGTGCTGTGCAACGCTCCTGATAAACCCCAGAAGCCCTATGGTATTACGAACCCTTCCTTACAGATCCTTTCGTTGAACTCCTTTTTCCTCCTGAGCTGGGGTTTAGGGCTTGCGGTCCCGCAGAACCTGCATGGAAGCCCCTAGCCTTCTTTTTTTGGAGCGACCTTGAAGTGAGGGATCTTGGAGTCGCTCCGTTCTACGCAGCTCTTTTCCAAAAAACCCTCGGCCCCAAACTTTTGAGAAAGGAAACTACGATCAACGCAAAAAAAAAAAACGCGGATGAACAAACCGACCCCACCCCCCCNCCCCCCCCCCCCCCCCCTGCCCCACACCAAGCCTCCCTTGCCAAAAAAATATTGACTAAACCCATAACCCGAAACTCCAAATTAAAACCAAAAACACTTCTTCGAACCGGGGCTCGGAGCGCGCCCTCCAGCCGCAGCTGCACGGCGAAGCGATCCAGGAGTGCGGGGTCCAGGGGATCGGCCTCAGGAGCATTTGGGTTTTATGTGCAGTGGTTTCACGGGGCTTCTTTGGGGATTTGTCGGGTTCCTTTCGGGTTTACAAGATTCCTTTCAAGGGCTCCCTGCCTTAAGAGTACTGTCAGGATGTTGCTTTTCACGGGCTGTTTGCTGAGGGTCTAGAGTTTAGGGCTGAAACTGTGTTTGCTTGGTTTTGTGTTGCTTTGTTTAGGGGTCGTAAAGCTTCAAGGGTTCGAGATGTTTTTCCTTGTGTTGCATCTGGGTTGCTTTCTTTCTGCTGGGTGGGCGGCTCTACTAAGAACTTAAGATACTTTTGACCTTCTCTCTCCCTCTTTCTGCCGTAACCTTCGGCTGTTCCTGTTTTTGTGCTTGCTTCAGGTGGGGGAGGCGCCTCGGGCTAAAGGCTGCAAGGTCTAGGACCAGTCTAGGAGTGGAGGGCTTACAGCTTCAGGTAACTCTTCGACCCTACCCGCAGCCCCGAATCTGCTCCTCGAAACAGGAGGCTGTAACCCTTAGTTCGAACGTGGAGGCCTCAACGGTGGATCTGGATCCAGTTTGAGGGGCACCGGTTAAGCCCCAAAACCCCACAACTCTTTTGCTACCAGGCCTCCATCACCCCAAAACCCTAAAGTTCTAAAACCCTGACAAAGTCCCCACACCCCTCGCCATCTTTTTTTGGTGCATCGATCAGGCCCTCTGTCGCTTGCTGCTCGCATCCTCGGCACTTTCGGCCTCGGATCGGGGTTCTAGATCGGATTGATACGCGTTTGTAGGCGGTCATGGGTTCTACTTTTTTCCATGCTTCCGAAGGACTGGACTGGCTTCTGATGATGTAGAATGAGCTTTTGTTGCAAAGGGGTTTCCGGTCAGGCTCGTACATCGCACGTTGGGGGTATGAGTGCTCTGATTGGGCCAACCTTTCGCAACAAGCTTACAAAACGTCGTCTGGAGCGCTTAGCAGATGAAGTCAATTTCGTATTGAACAAAACCAGCGCCTGAAGCTCGAAGGTATGCGAATGAAGGCCGTGGTGTCGGGGTGATTCACTTGACCCCTCCATGCCCTTTCTGCATGCATTAGTAGAGAAACCTCGCAATTCAAAGTGGTTCTCGAAGTTCCCTTCCCGATCTTTCCAAGTTTAAGATTTTTTCCCAAGACTCGCTTCGAGGGTTGAAAGTTCGGCTCGAAAGCCCCAAGAAACTAATCCCAAAAACCCCGAAACCCCCGAAACCTCAACAAGGTCCGGGTCATGTCGAGGCTCAGAGGACAATCTTGTCCCTCCTTGCTGGCCGTACGTTTTGAGCCCCGACATGGGGAAACCTTCAACCCGAAATTTGAACCGTACAACCCCCCACTAAATCATGAAGTTTCGAGTTGTAGGCGAAGCCCTAAACCCTAAACCGGCAAAGGAGTCCTCTCAAAACTCCCTTCCTGGCTGAGTTGCAGGAGGTGCAGCTCCTCCGCAGACTTGATGGGGTGAGTGGTGAGGTTTTTTGATTCACGCCTTTTCCCAACTGCAGAAGAGTGTCCCCTACATCCGGGGAGCCCAGGTTAGGCAGGCTTGGGTTTCTTTCTAGAGCTGCGACGTTACGAGTCCAAAAGGAGGTGGTCCCGCTTAGGACTCTGCTGCGTCATCATGAACACCTGCACGCCCCTGAAGTCCAAAGTCAACGTAAGCGCAGGGTCTTGGGGTTTAGTGTTTCGGCCCTCGAGATCTGAGGGTTAATGCTTCTAGTTCAAGGTTTCGGGGTGCCACCTCAGTACACACATAGACATGGACAAACTGAACGCAAGATGCCAGATTCTAGACCACCACCTTTCTCGAACCTGGACCAGCCCATATCCCTTGACCCAGAAAACAGTAAACCGAAACCCCAACAGTGACCACAACCTGGAATCACCGTCCTTCGCTGTCTTCCCGTTCCCTTTTCACACCCTGGCCTGGCTCTTTGAGATTAAGGGGAGCCGGTACGTTGCAAGCGAAGCACTCATGAACCGAGGAAGGCTGCTGAAAATGCCGAGGCCTGCTCATTATGGTTTACGGACTCTGGCGCAATCCCGGAGGACTATGACGAAGCCCGATGGAAGGCTTTAGGCTTCGAGGGGCCTGCTTTTGGTCTGCAGCATTCATGGTACCGGTTTAGAGCTTTTGAGTTTTGGGTTTACGGCTAAAAGATATAAGGCTTCGAGTCGACCAAGGCTTCGGGAGGATTTGGGGTTAGGGTTGACGGATGATGTTCTGCTTCAGGCTTAGAGCCTGCATTTAGGCGGGGTTTAGGTTGGGTGTAGGGCTTAAAGTACAGGTTAAGGTTAATCAAAACAGGAGCACGCGCTACGTTATAGGGTTTACGGCCTTGCGTGCGAAGGGCTTGCGTGTGAGCCCTGCCGCCCCCCAGCACCACCCCACCATTCAGCCACCCCTCTCCACACACGCCAGCCCCCGCCCCGCCCACCCCTGCCAGACCATACCATTGGGGGGCGGGGGGGGACGCCTGACCATATCTGGCTTGCTCAGAGCGTAGGGGAAGGGTAGCTAGGTAGAACACAAATAGATAGGTAGGTAGGCAGAGCGAGAGGGAGACAGATAGGCAGATAGATCGACAGATGGAGATCGCATCTCTTTGTGGGCAGATAGATACATCGACAGATAGACAGACAGGCGGACAGATACAGAGAATTTCGTTTCTGCCGCAAGACAGAGACTTCTCAAAGCAGCTCGTCCACAAACACAGACAAACACACGCAGCTCCTGTCACCTTTTCCGCGCAGAGCAACACCATCTCAGCAACTGGCACTCTAGGGGGCTTTCGGCTAAGGGTACTATAAGAGATAGGGTTTTCGGGTTCAGGCTCCACGGGCTGGGGATTTCGCAGATGCCGGAAACGAGTGATCCGTTCCGGAGGCGTCGCTGGGCACAGCGAAAGCACTCCATCCTTAAAAGTTGCTGCATGGACGTAAACTAAAACGAATCGACGGGTCTGTTCCCAGAGGGTCGCCAGGAACAGCGACAGCACCCCGTTCTTCGAACAAAGGTTGTGCAGATGCAAGAGAACGACTGTCCTCGGGAATGGCAGCACAGAAACACACCAAACAGTCTGGCTACTGCTGATCTCGGAGTTCACATGCTGACTCACCGCTTGCAGCTTCCCCCTGCGGTGCGGAGGTGTCGGAAACAGTTGGCGAAGCCGCCCGCCGCTGGCGGAACACCAAGTAGGCGCCAACCTCGGACACGGTTGCTCGTAATGCTTCCCCACGCCCCGCATCATCGTCAGCAACAGAAAACTTCCCCAGCCGCTACACATCATCATGTGCCAAGTCCTTACCATCATCATCGCAACTGTAGCTTCCATCGTAATTGCCACGATCACCTTGTTAACATACACGAATTTCATGCGCATCCCACCGTCATCACGACTATCATCACGATGTTCGTCCAGGCCATCGTCACCAGCATCGTCATCGAGAGGAGCTGCGGCCGTGTTGGAGTAGACGGAACATGCAGCAGCCGCAGGAACTGTGGCCAGCTAGTATTAATGCCAACTTCCGGGCTGAGGCACTACAATCCGCCTTGCCGATACTCTGTCTCTGTCTCGCTCCTGCCGCCTCGCCGTTACTGTTTCACTACGACCATGGCATGACTTTCGCCAGTGTTGCCCTGAAGGGGGTCCTGGCTGAAGTTTACGCTGACTAAACCCCGACTCATGCAACTCTAAATGAACCCCCCTTAGACTCGAGGGGCCTTAATGCCCATCACAAGGACCTAATAAGGCCTATTTAAGGAAGTATAGTCCCCTCCCCCCCTCCCCCGTACTACCCTAAGGGTCCCTATGAGTGGTTCCTTTCGAAAGCAAGCTAAGAGACGGATGCGGGCAGGAGATTGACATAGAATGCAAGGTATCGTCCAAGACGAAGGTCCCCTGACTCCTTTTCTCAGGACCGCAGAGATTGGGGCGTAACACTTCGAGCTTGCGAGGGTTTAAGGGTCTCGGACGTAAAATTCGGAATTTACGCTTCGGGTTTTGGGTGGTGGTCTTCATCCAAGGTTTACACAAGCTGTTGCCCTAAACCCTAAACCCTAAACTCAAACTGTTGCCCAAGATTGATCCGGTCTCCAAAGAGCAACCCAGGTGCATCAAAGCACCCGCCAACACGGGCCCCAGGCCGCGTGACACGGAGTTTAGTGAGTTGCTCCAGCCATTGACTACAGAACGATTGCGCCGTGTGCACTCCTGGTTCCTTGACAGCTTTAGGAACTTGACTTACCCAGCCATCTCAAACATGACACGCAACCAAATATGACAAACATACAACAAAAGCACCCAGGTTACACCAGTACGGCAACCAGCGGAAAGGTGGTGCCAAAGCCAAGCTGGTTCAGGCCCTGCCAGATAGTGACAGGCACCAGACGCCAAGCGGTGGCTTGTTCAACATCGGCTGTCCTAGCTGCGACTGGGCGATTGTCAGAGTGAGGGTCCCGTTTCTGGTCCGTGTCATAAGGGGCCCTAGTTGGACAACTACCGACTTGTCCTGCATGGAAGACCGGAATTCAATCCGAGAACCCTACATTCTGAACCCTTCAAGCATAAGAGACCGTGACAAGTTTCAGGCCGACGACAGACCTTGACAGGTGTCCTAAACTCGAAGCCATAAACCCCAAAGTGGGACCTTAAACCTGCTCAAGCCACGGTTGAGTTCTCATAACCCGGGGGGCTCGACAAGCTGTAGAAGATGTCTTCGGGAATGAACGGTATACTGGAATCCATTAGTACTATCACTCTTATTATAGTTATTACTATTACTTGATTATTATAGTTAAGACTCGTCTAAATAACCAGTAGTGCCAATCGCACAGGCTGCTTGCGTTGCAGCCGGACCGAAAAGGGGATGTGCAGCATAGAAAATATGCTTCTTACATGGATACCAGCAAACTTAAATACATTCATGGCTACAATAGCTCTTGGATTTTTATCATATTGTGGTAGTTTTTTTAAGGCCCAGCTTCATGAAAAAGAGGGGAACGGGCAACGTGAGGACGATCGTCCAAAGCAGACCGATGGCGCAGCTGGTGTGGGCCCCACATCTCTTGACCAGGACGGGATAAATCGTCACCTGTTAAGGTTTCCAGTCGTGGGTTTAGGGCTTAGGATGTGTCACCTTTGAGGGTTTCCTACTCTGGCTTTAGGCCTTTTAAGTTGTGCAGGGGCCTAGCTCGGGACCAGAGCACTTCCACACGTTAGACGTTAGGTTTCGGTTGGGGTCTCAAAGCTGGCCGGATGTCAGTGCGAGTGAGTTAACAAGCGATGGTTCAACGTGAAGGCCTGATTCAAGCCCAGCATGAGCGCGGCGAATGTCTGAATGTGTGCAAACTGATGAGGAGACACATCGAGGCCATGCATAGTCCTCAGCTGCTCTTCACGCTCCCAAAACCTCACATGCAGGCATCTGGGACCATCGAGAAACGTCGACACTACGCACATCTCTTCAGGAGAACCAAGTCACCGAGGCAAGGACGACACAAGGACAAAGGAGTTCAAGCGGGCAGCGACGTAGCCGTAGAGGATGCTGCTCAGAGTCAGCAGATGCCACAGCCGAAGGCTTCCCACTGAAGCCTCTCCCGTGGCCTGGTCGTCTCCGGCCGATGCGAGGAAGGACTCTTCTCGCTCTCTGGGGCCCCGGGTCTCTTGCAATGCCAGCACACCCAGCAGGAAGACGCAGGCCACCAAGCAAGCAAAGATCAGGTTCGAAAGGAAGAAGGGATGGCTTTCAAAGATCGTAGAATCGAACCAAGCTGGCGCCCAGCTTGCCGGATGCGCCAAGGTTCCACCCAGGATGGGACCCACGAAGAGCCCGAGTGAAAAGACAACGCCAAGAAGCCCAAAAGCCCGAGCTTCGTTCTCGGCATCGACCAATTCTCCAAGGTATGTCCGTGCGACGCACACATTCCCGCAGAAGAAACCGTCCATAAGTCGAGCAGCCAGCGCTGCGGTGTAGCTGTCTGCAAGACCCAAAAGAAGCGGAGCCACTGCGGAGCCAGCTAAGCCCCACAACAGTATGGGCCGGCGCCCAAACCGCTCAGCTAGCATTCCCCACATGGGGCTGAAGAGCACCTCACACAAAGAGTAGGAACCCACCATGACAGAGACCCAAATCGATATTTCAGGGTCACCACGCGGCTTGTCGAGGAGATGAGCCACAAACTCGTCCACGTAGGGGTTTAGCATGGTAGCATTGATGCAGTCAATCAGGCTGATGCTGCACAGCACCGCCATGGCTTTGCATGTGAGCCTCTTCCGTGCCGGAGCCATGATTGCAGGGCCCCGGCCACTGGCCTCTTGCACTGGATCGGCTATGCTTGAGACAAACCTGAATTCTTGTTGATTGGGTATCTGACTGTCTAGAACCTGGATCGTCTAGGACTTGATTCAGATACATTTGGAACAACAAGATCAGCAGGACCATGATGGTCAACTGTAGCTAGTAGTTACCTCCATCTTGTTCCACCGTGAAAACGGAAGCAAACTTCGACTGGTCGGGGAAGACAGGCAAGGACAGGCAGGTCGTTCCAGACTGTCAGCACAAGTGACACTGCACACGGCTTCGAGCTGTGAACTCTGGCTGCACGAGGGAAGCAGAAGAGAAGCATGATCTCTCACCAGTCTCCAGCCGATCTAGCGGTTCTGCATTTCCAGCTGTTGTTTGCGCCATTATACTGAACCAGTACGACAAGATGCGCTTTTGGCATCCTTCGGCTAAATTCTACTTGCTGACATGTCCGTTGTGTTGGGATATGATACAATTAATTAAGCATATCATGTGGTCATAGGGCTTCGGGCTCCCAGCTCCGACTGCAGAGGTTTCAACGTCCAATGAGCTGTCAGGTTTTCCAAAGGATCCCAAGGAACCCTCAACTCCAGCGCAGTGCTCCAAAACCAAGCAAGCAACTTGACATAACTGAATCTTCAGGGCAGCAAAGACTGAAAAAGAAGGTCTGCTCCAACAATCCTCAAACCTGCGGGGGACATGTGGCTGCCAGCTTGTCTTATGTGGTCTCGGCTATGTTGCGCTCTGCCTAGGCCTAGGGTGCACTTGGAGGATAAAGGAGGCTTGCCGTTCGCGCACTTCTCGGCTCCTTTAAGGATAAACTCATAGGCTGCCTCTCGACTTCTTCGTGCGCCGGCGTTTCACCGGTGGCTCCGAACCACAGGGCGAGATCCCGTGAGGACGTTCGCAGTCTTAGCGTGATGTCGAAAAGCCTTCCTTCGTCGTCCATACGCATCGCAGAGGGAGGCCGTTGCAGTGGCACTCCTCGCTCTTCCAGGCTTCGTGCCTCCGAAGGGCACGAGGTATGCCTCTAGAGCGATCGCCGACGCGCCCAGCAGTTCCGCACGTTGACACTGCGTCTCATGCAGTCTTATAACGGATTATAACGGCTCTGAATACAGGAAGGCTCTTTGCCAGGAATTACAAAACCGTACAAGGGCTCTAACTCGGGGATCCTATAAGGGTTCTATGTCAGCTCTTAGTTTTGTGTCCCGAGCTCACATGCTGCTTCTCCATCGAGGTCTCGGCTTGCAGGCCGTTGACGGAAGACTAGAACAGCACTGACCTGGTTGCCAAGGGCTTCGGGTTTTGGGTTTCGGGTTCGGGTATTTGTTGAGGTGAGGTCTGGAGTTTAGGATTTTGACGCTCACGCTCAGTTGGCTTAGGGGTGGCATGCTTAGGAAAACGGACGGACAAGAAAGCTCCGCAGAGCAGCGGCAGCCTCTGTCTATCATCAGGCCGTGTCATGAACACTCTCCCAAATCCCTTCGAGGGACGATGGCAGGAACCAGATTGGCATAGAAGGGGAGGTACCGTCCGAGACGAACGTCCTGGGTCTCCATCGAGCAGCCCAGGTGTACCAAGGCACCGGCGAGCTCCGGTCCCAGACCACGTGCCAGGGCATTCAGAGAGCCACACCAGCCGTTGACAACCGCACGATTTCGCGCTGTGCACTCCTTATTCACGAGAACCGTACCTTATTTGTTCTTGGAAGCATAACTTGCAGTCCTTCTGAGGAGCGTACTCCGCTTTGGACTACTTGCTATAAAACACTCTCATAACTCGGACAAACCCGACGAGGTCTCGGGTGCCTAGGTACAGAGTGGGAAGGCAATCCCAAATCCAAGCTGGCTCGTCGCCTGCCACCCTGCGATGGGAAGCAGACGTAACGCCTGAGACGGACTGTCGTCGGTAGCCATGTAGTAGAAGGGCATGGGCAAGGTAATGGCAATCGTCCAGAGCAACCCCAGGGCATAGCCAGCGTGATTCCCGACCTTTCTGACCAGGCAGCCATAGCAAGTCGTCTGGTTAAGGGCCAACATGAAGGCAGCACAGGCCTGAACACATGCAAATTCGTGTGAAGATATGCCAAGGCCATGCAAAGTCGTCGGTAGGGAGGAGACGAGGATGAGGCTGTTTAACCGAGCCGCGATGTAGCCACAAAGAAGGCAGCTTGCAATCAAGAGCTGCCAAAGTCTTCGGCCCTGGGGAAGAAGAACTTGGCGTCTCCGAAAGTCTCTTGCCTCGTCGTTTAGCAAGCCCGAAGCTTGCTCATGCCCACGGGTCTCTTTTAGAGCAGCAAAACCTAGAAGAAACACGGCTATTACCAAGCAGGCAAAGATCAAGTTCGCGAGGAGGAAAGGGTGGCGCTCAAACAGGGTGCCTGCAAAAATCTGCGGTTCCCAGCTTGCCGGGCGTGCCAGGCCTCCGCCCAGCACAGGACCCAGGAAGAGGCCGAATGAAAACACAACGCCCAGGATGCCGAAGGCTCGAGCCTCGTTCTCGCTGTCCACCAACTCGCCCAGGTAGGTGTTTGCAACGCACTCATTGCCACAGAAGAAACCATCCAAGAGCCTGGCAGCCAGTGCAGCCGGATAGCTGTCAGCCAGGCCCATTAAAATCGAAGCCGCTGCGGATCCAGCAAGCCCAACAAGCAAGACTGGACGTCTGCCGAACCTGTCGGCCAGCATCCCCCACATGGGGCTGAACAGAACCTCGCAGAGCGCGTACGATCCCACCAAGACAGAAACCCAAATAGATATGCCAGGATCTCCTCGCGGCCGATCAAGCACATGTGCCACGAGTTCATCCACATAGGGAATAAGCATCGTGAAGTTAATGCAATCAATGAGACTGATGCAACAGAGCACGGCCATTGCCTTGCACGTTAACCTCCTCTCCATGGCGACCCTCTTCTGCTGGACTGCACTACGCACTTGAAGCTACATAGTGCAACGCAGAACTCACCCTGAGCAGCTCAAAATACAACACCCACGCCTGCAGCAAAACGCCCTAGCCCTGACAACCAGCTAGGTAAACCCACAATCCTCATTTGGGGACTTGAGCGATACGCATTCAGAAGGCCGTGACCTCACTGAAGAATCGCAACTCACAACCACTCATCCCCCAAACCAGGATCGGCCTTCTTCCTTCTCCTCCTTCACATCATGATCTTCCTTCTCCTCTTTCTTGACATCACGCTCTTCGTGAGCTGCCTGGTGCGTTTCTCTGCTTGGTCAAACTTAATGAGGAGATCAGTGGACCTAGTATGTCCATGGTGCAGGGAGCGTAGGAATATGAGTCAAGTTATAAGCAGCCTCAGCTTAATCCGGGGTACCATCCTGATTACAACTTGCCACCCTGCTCCTGAACCTACGGGGGTTCTTGTTTTCAGGCTGCTAGGGTGGGTGACTGTTGGTGCTGCCGGCCACTCTCTTCGTGCTTCAGGTTAAGGAGTGATCGTTCGGATTGCTTGGGGATCAGGGCATTGCGCCTTTGTTAGTCACATTCGAGTTTCAGACTTTGCATCTCACTCTGCTATAGGATGTCATGGCCTTCGAATTGGGAGTTCATGGTAGAGTCGTTTTTGACCATGCCGAGGTCTCTGTGCTGGTTAAAGGCCATTTACAACTGAAGTTTATTGTGTTTCTGAGCTCGGCTATCAAGCCACAGAGCTGACGGGTGCAATATTTTTGAGCATTGGCCACAGCATCTGAACCTCTGCCAATACTCCACTGCAACATGGAGGCATTTGCTGTTGCCTCGTCCTCTGGTGGTCTTAAGATGATACCTCATTGCCGTTCAAACGGCAGATTCTATTTTCTCGTCGAATCGCACGTTTAAACTATCGCTCTGTGACGCTAGCAAGATATGTGTCGGCCACTTCACTACCTCGTCAACGTGTCGCCTGCTACGAAATTCCAGCATAATTCTACGCCACATCCACATGTGAAGTAAGCACATGTTCAATGTTCTTACGCTACATGCCCATTGGCATGTCGGTATATGGTGTTTCATGTTATTTCAGCGCCAGCTCGATACAAATCACTCGAATACTCGTGGCATCCTGCTATGCCAGCATGCTGTCGTGCATGCTATGTTGTGCTATGTTCAATGAATCTTCAGGATTTTGTCCTTTCCGACAAAAAACCTATTTCCTGCCGAACTCCAACACCCAACCCTAAACCAAACAGACCTCACATTGGCAGGGGCTCGTCGGCAGCGCTTCGAGAGCGAATTACAAGCACGCCTGGAGCTAGCACACGAGCGACACATCCTGCTGCAGGATATGTTCATCCGCACATCCGAATCTTAGGGATCTCAACAGCTAGAGCAAGGCTGGAGGAATCCGCAGGCGGTCGCAAGGAGGTCAGGCCGACAGTTCCTGCACATCGTGCTCATTGCTTCGGAGATGCGATACGCTTCCACCCCAGCTCGCACCTGACACCGATTCAGAAAACTTGTCTGTCGCCGCTAAACAATCCCACGGAGGTCTGCCGGCACAAAGGAAAGCGTGTGCCGCAGATGTCTGATGCTCAGATTTGCGAACCTGAACCCCGTAGCCACACCAAGCAACGGCATGCAATAAGAAACTGACCAGTAAGATGAACTCACTGCTACCATCACACCAGCCAGCAAGCCAACCCAACGATCTCATGAACTTCGAATATTTACAAAAGTAAAACCAGGAGTTCGAAACTTTGCACATAATCCCTCGGATCTCAACCGTCCCCGAACTGAAAAGGCTTGAAGCTTGAACTCCAACCCACTTTAAAACCGAGCGCCTTTACCAAAGACCAACCTGAACTCCACGCTGTTGGCTTTCTGCGTTTGCTCGGGCACCGCGAACTTGACAATGTCCACCTGATTTTTATTAGTATTACTATTGTTTTGAATAGTATAAGTGTCAACTGAATAACACATACAATTTAATCATAGAACCATACTATTGGCCCGCTTTCAACCCTCGCAGACGGTCCAGGAGAGGCAACTGGAGACGCAGTGTCTTCGCGATATTTACCGAGTCTAGGGTGTAAGGCAGTCTGGACAACCTGGGAACACATCGCAGGTGCCTGCGACAAGGCAGAATATGAGTCTGAGTCGCCCAGAACTACCGCCTTACCTTCTCAGCCGAAGTGCCTGACATTGGAGGCTCGGTGTACAACCGGCGATTTCCTGAATCTGTGGCTCGCTGGTGCACCTCGCTTCGGAGGCAAACACGGGAAGCAAGAACGACATGTTTGCTTTTTGCCTCAGCTCTAGTCAGTACTATGCGCTGCCATGAAACCCTCCCTGGCTGCCATTCTCAGCTACTCTGCCGCTGTCCCCAGCCGATGCAGCAGTGCTGCTGCTGACTGCCGCCCGCACACGTACTCGCATTATGGTCTTCTGCCACTGAGTGAGAAACGTAAAAGTAGCAGCTATCGTAATAGTGCCTCAGGGCTCCTTTGGAAAAACAGGATCGAAGGTTTTTCGGCTTCGGCCTCGGGCTAAACGGCTGCACCCCGAAACTCGAAGTCCCAAATGCCGAAACCTGTCCCGTAAAATGAGACCACACCCTGCAAAACCTTATTGAACTGTGATACAAACTCTTTTTTTAAGCCAAATCGCATGACTATTTCAACACGCCCAGGTACAGGCGGATGGATGACCACCTCCCTAGAGCTTGGCCACCGAAGGGCACCTCCATGTAAGCAGTCAGGAGTTGTGTTTCGGGCTTTTGGTGGTTTCTTAAAGCTGAGGCCCGTTATAAGCAAGAAACTATGCCAGCATAGATCCGAAACACTGAAAGAGCACCCAGCAGCATCTTTCCAGCTCCCAATGAACCCCAAATGCGCACACTCTAGCGCGAGCCCGGTTCGCACCACGGCACGCCGTGGTGGAAGCACAACTTGGGAGGCGGAAACACAAAGGACTCAGGCGGGAGCACTCCTGAACCTTTATATCCAATACGCCATGGAGTTTAATAATAATAATAGTAGTAATAATAATAATAATGATCATGATACTAACAACAAAAAACTGTTGGTCAATGCCAAACTCCATAACGAAGCCGATCTGAAGGCAAAAGGAACCCTTTATCCGCAAATCCCAAGGCCCTGAAACTCCTGACACACAGCACCCGTAAATCAGGTGATAAGTAAAGCAACAACAGTTATAGTTACTCCTGACCTCAATTCCACTCTTCTAAACTTGCGACTACCAAAGAACCTCCGCAAAAGCGTATGGAAAACCTTTTGAAAGTCCTGCAGAGCTTAGCAAAGAAAGCTAAGACAACTCCACTCGCAACCTTTACTTCACAAGATGCCTTGACGGTGGAAGTGAACCCTAAACTTAAACTTTACCAAACCCCGGACACCCGCTATACGATCCCTATCAATGCCCCACAAAAACCTTCTGCTGGACTATCCAAGCAGAGCCCAACACGGAACACCTCCTTGGGGCCGAACAGCATGGACCCCCCTCGGAACTGGTTGGTACCTTGGGCGTTGATTGAATTCTTTGGTGTCTAGATTATAAACCCTGAATGCTAAAGCCTGACCTTATTTAGGGTTCAGGGTGCTTTGTTGGCTCTTCGCAGTTACGCTTTAGAGTCGCTGCTCGGATCTTCAGATGCCTTCAACACAAAGCCGAAATGGAAGCTGCAGCCCATCAACCCTGAAAAGGGCATTGATACGGTCCAGGGTCTGCAGCTTGCTGTGCGCAGTGCATTTGTGGCGATTGGTGCATCAGCTGCAGCAGCATGCTGTCATTGTGGGCACTGCTGTGATTCTTAAGGTTCTCAGAGATATTACCAACGGCTCTTCTACGGCTGCTAGGTTTGCTACTGGTTGTCTAGTACGGTCACTGCCAGTGACACTTTACAGTAAATTTTGCGATACTGTGGCCACCTATCGCCGGTACTCTTGCTATCACATCTTCATTCTATCAAATATCAGTACTTCCTCCGCACACACTGTGAGTCTTCTAGTGTTGCGTTGCGGTGACCCGCGTATTCTGCCGAGCAGGCCTAGCAGTTCATACCACTGCCTGTATGAAGGTTTTTTACATCTGCACCGCCCTTCAAGGTACAGGGTCGATCTTATCGGTATTCTCAAGAAAGGGAAGTGTAATTGCCGGAGATTTCGATTCACCCCAAACCCTGAACTCCCCAACCCCCTTTGTAAATAAACATCCTGAACTATCAACTCCCGTTCCCTGTTGACTCCCTTCTCGTGACAAGCCATCCCCTACCCAAGAGTCTTTGCAGAGTTGATGTTTAAAAGGGCGCGACTTTATGCTTTCGACAGGCACACTCGCACTTGCAGGCACGGCTTGAGAGTCTCTGACGTTGCTACCTTTAGGCTTTAGGGCTGAAAGTTCATGGCTTTGCGGCCGTGGGATTACGGGTTTCGGTGTGTAGGGGTTTAATTTTCAGCGTTTACGGCTTACGGTTCAGGGTTTGACGTTGCCGGTTTAAGGTCCAGAATTTCGGGTTTAGGGATTTACAGTTGAAGCTTTGACGGTCTAAGGTTTCAGGGTCCTGTTCATAGCAATGGTTTAAGTTCTAGGGGGCGACACCATGAGTCACATCACCTTGCACTCTTATTTGCAAATGCTTCCCCAGGCTTTTCCAAAAAGCGATTGGAGCTGTTTTCGTTTCGGGTACGGCTGCGGGTGGCCAAGACAGACAATAAGCTGCACCCAAATCATTTTGGACCCAGGCTCTACTCCAATATCATAAGCCCTGAACATCAAGCCCTAAGTCGAAATCAGCAGCAGTCAATGCTCCAGTCAAAGGGGCAAAGGAGGGTCGTGCGGCACTGCCTCAGCATGGGGGCCGCCTGCCAGAACTTCCCAGTCAGATACCGGGGGCAGAGCCCAGCATCACCCTACGAAAGGAAAGAAGGCATAGGTAACCGCAGGAAATGAAAGGAGATAGGCTAGCTACTGCAAACAACAAGCCTCTATAACCGAGCAATGCTAGGACACATCAGTGCACGTGGGCATGTGCACTGCAGCCACTCTACAAGAAAGGAGGAAGGTGTAAAGGGTTCTCTGGCGTTGAGGGAAATAGCAGGTTGAGGGCCTGGGTTCAGATCCACACCCATTTCCGTCTGGTTTCCGTTGGCCCCAAGCTCTCAAACCCTCAACCCTCAAGTGTGAAAAAGCAACAGCTGCGGCAACCAGCAGTGCATCTTATCATGCCAGTGGCTGTTCAGATGAAGACAATCGTCATCGGCTAAGTTTCTCTGAGGCATCTTAAAACTATCTACATCAACAACTTAGATCGTGACTGTCGGAACGGCCTGTTGCACTTCACATCCCAAAACCCCAAACTGAGAAACCGAACCTCTGAAAATGAAGACTCTAAAAACAACCGCCTACCATAATGCCACAAAAATGTCGCTCCGGTGTCAAGATCCGTGTCCCAAGCTTCAAGCACGGAAAAAAGCCCCAACCGTGTGAAGCTTTGGTCTGATGGAGACCTGCCGGAAGAACTTGGAGAGAATCCTTGTGAGGTCGCTCGCACCGAAATCATCTCCGTCCTTCCAGTATTACTGTGGCTCCTATTCTGTGCCTGCTTCAGCCGGCATGGGTAGCAAGAGCCATCGAGCCGTGGCCGGTAGAATAGCATTGGCAGCACCGAAAACCCAACCCCCGCACCCTCACAAGCCCTACATGCCCCCAAAAGACGAAAAACCTTGAACCTTCATACATCCCTAGTCTACGATTCCACTGTAAAATCTTGCCCTCTCCTTGAGGTCAGAGCGTAGCTGGCTTTCAGGGGCCATGGACGCCAAGGAATCCAACACAATGAGGTCAAAGAATCTGGATTGGGTCAGATCCTGGGGGTGAAAGCTAAGGAGTCTGGTCTTAGGGTTTAGGCCAATTTTGCCTCCTACTTCGCTTGGGGTTTAGGTCTTGCCGTTTTTGAACCGTTTCTCCAATGTACCAGCACCCTAGAGGCTCAAAAGCCAAGGAGGATTAGGGTTTTGCGTTTCAAACTTGGGGTTTAAGGCTTTGAGGGGGCCCTAAATCCTACCCTCCTGAGGACCTTTTTGAGTTTACGCATTGAGTGTTGACATGGAGGGCTCAGACTCCCACCGTGGCAGCAAATAAGGCTTCCTTCGAAGGGCCCCTAGCAAAACTTGAGGTAGAAGGGTTGCGAATTTGGGCTTCAGCATCGTTTAATTGAAGGCTTTTCGAGTCTCTGGGTCTTGAAGCCCCAACACCGTCACCAACGCTGCAAAGCGAAAAGCTGGGCATGAACAACCGTTGACGAGTACGAGGAGAGTCAGGCGGCTTCCCCGAAGTCTTCAAGTTTGAGCAAACAAGAAGCTATGAACAAACAACTGCACCTATGGTTCCTGAATAAACTTTTTGAGGCTGAATAAACCTTTGACCGGTCCACGCTTCTGCCGGGACCGAGGCGCACCCCAAAAACTTGACCCTGAAGCTTACAGCAAGGGCTCCTGGATCATGCTCGCAACCTCCTCAGCTGAGCGGGCTTTAACGACATCCAGCTTGTCTCGAGCCAGGCTGACGCCCATCTCGACCATGTGCCTCCTGAGTCTCTCGGGTTCCCCGACTTAGGGGGCATCTGAAGTTCATCTGTTGAGAGCTGGGTGGAATTAGGGAATTTTAATCCCAACTTTTGGGGTTGACACTGAACCCCCAAAGCCCCACTTCTGCTAGGTCACGTCGTCATAGAACCTCCTAAAATGCCTTGGCCAAGAGTCTGGCCTAGGCATCCGTCCATATCGATGAAGGCACAGCCTTGCGTGTACACTGATGGTTTAGGGTTTAGAGCTGCACTGCAATGGATCAGGGTACGTAAAAACGTTCTTCGAGCGCACTCAGCAGTCTTCGCAAAGCAAAGAGATTGAACGTTGAAGACATGTAAATGTCGCCTCCCAAGACACCAAAAACTTTTAAAAGTTTACCAACTCAACTACTAGGCATCCTGACTACTAGGCAGTGCGTCAAAAGCGCTGAAACCCTTCGTCCTACATCCTGGATCCCTAATAAAACTATATGCACCAAAAGGGGAACTTCACTAGCCCCAAGAGAGTACCTCACCCTTACCTACAGACCCCAAGAGAAACAGAGAATCACTATGGGGTCTGAATGATTAGTCACACTAACAAAAACCTCTACCTTCCTTCCAAATTTGATTATCAAGGCCCCTGACCCCCCAAACAAAATTGCAAATAAAAACCATGTGTATATATATGATATATGTACATATATATCTCTAAATATATATATATATACTGCTATCCATGAATTTGTTATTACTATACTTGGACCACTGAAGGAACCCTATTCTATATGACATACCATCCAAGAAGCGCTGTCGCCTGCCCGTGGCCTGAGCCCCGGCGATGCAGGACCTGGCCGCTCTTGTGGGCCCTTTCAACCGGTGAGCTACTAGCCGAAGCCTGATCATAATACTCATAATTATTCTGAAACAGTCATGATAGCAATAAAATATTTTTTTTCGCACGCGCAGGGCACAGGTGGTTTGTTGCCCGTCAGCACCGACTGCTATCAAACAAGCTACCTTTAAGGATTGTAATTAAGCATGCCTTTGAGACTTAGGCTTATGGACAAGGCGTCTCCACTCTGCTCGATTTTAGGAGACTGGCTGTATAGTCCTGTAGAGTGGAGTGTTGTCCATTCGAACGAGAGTANACGATAGTTAAGGTTCTTTCGGCCAGAGGAGAACGAGTCTAGGTATACTCCTAGGTACTTGACTTCATCTGAAAGCGGAACCGGAGAGAGGTCGTGGTTAAATCCAGAGCAGTGCCTGCGATCACAAGGACTGGAGCAAGAGGGGGAATAGTAGATGCGCTGGTCGGAATGAAGGCGGAGGTGCTCACACTTTTCTTCATTGATCTGTAGGCCTCTTTTTTTGGCCATGATATTGAACTATGTGGAAAAGGCGATTAAGTTGTTGAGCCGAACAGGAAACTAGAACGGTGTCATCCGCATATTCTAGGTCCCATAAAGGGGAAGGGACATGAAAGACTCCTGAGATCTCCCCATAAAGACTGCCATAAGTTTGTTCCACATCATAGAAGAGATGGGTAAGAACTAATCCAAACAGGTAGGGGGAGAGAGGGCATCCCTGTCGTAAACCTTTAGTTTGTGTATATTTGGAGGATTTTTGGGAGGAGTCCCGAACTACGAAGGTTGGGTTATTGTATAGCGCCATAATGACTTGTCGGGTAGGGGCAGGTACGCCCGCGTGTTCCATAGCGGCCTGTAAAGAGGTGAGGTAACGGAGTCAAAGGCCTTGCTCCAGTCTAAGAAAAGTGCGTGAAAAGGGGTATTTTGTCTCTCGAAGATTTCTATTAGTCTGCGCATAACATGTATAGGTTGGGTGGTTGAGCGGTTTTTTCGAAAGCCGTACTGGGTGTCTCGTACGCGAGAGTCAGTGTACGATTCAAGGCGACTCTGTAACATCGAGGCGAAAATTTTATAGGACACATTAGTAAGGGAGATTGGTCTATAATTCGAAAGGGAGCGGATATCCTTTTGGTGATTCTTGACTAGCATTACAACTTCCGAGAAGAGCCAAGAGTCAGGTATAGAGCAGGTATCGTAACATTGGTTATAATGATCCAGGAGATAAAGCTTCAAGATGAAAGGAGCATGTTTGTATATTTCTCCAGGAATATCATTAGGTCCGGGGGCTTTGCGTGGTTTGAGTTTACGGAGAGCATTATCCAAATCCTGCATATTAAAAGGAGCGTCAAAAGAGGGCAGATTCGGGTGGGGGGAGGGAGCTGGAACAGGAGGGTCGTGAGGAGAATACCAAATTTTGTGGGCTAGGTAGTCAACAAATGTTTTAGCGCGTTGCGAGGAAGAGACCAATTTACCCTGAGTGTTAAATAATCCCGCAGAGCGGGGTTTGAAGTCCGATCTAATCTGTCTGGCGTGCGTCCATTGTTGAACGGAGCTTCCGTGGAAGTCAGAAAGGAGGTTGTTGGCAATAAAATTCCTTTTATCGTTGCGGGCGGCCNGAAGTCCGATCTAATCTGTCTGGCGTGCGTCCATTGTTGAACGGAGCTTCCGTGGAAGTCAGAAAGGAGGTTGTTGGCAATAAAATTCCTTTTATCGTTGCGGGCGGCCTTTTTGATGTGCTTGCGCGCTTGCTTGAGCGCCGCAACGTCAGTGAAAGTAGCACGTTGGAAGTTGTCTATTTTCTTAAGAGTGTCAGGGGAGATCCAAGGCTTTTGGCGGACTGGGGAAGAAGAGGGATGAGTGGGAGGTTGGAGGTGAAAAGATCTTGGAGCATCTCGTCTTGCTCATTAGTGGTCTTGCAGGTCCACTGGGAATGATTAAAATTAATG
>BGNK01003538.1:38242-56201 GCA_003297005.1 Symbiodinium sp. clade A Y106
GCGCATCCCATTGGGAAGGAAAAAGGAGTCTCGCCACTCTTTAGAGTGAGACCTAGGGCAAAAGGAGTAATACCATATATAGTTTCCATTTAAGGCATGCATTACTTTATTACAATCCCCAGAAAAAGCAGCAAACGTTGTCACTCGCAGTGCGGTGCTGAGGGTCTGGAACGTCCCTACGGTGTCAAACGGCGTGCCCCGGAGGCGCAAGAAAGCACACAAACCGGGGTTGCGCCCTCCTGGCGGGCGTAGGTCCTAGGCGTTGCGTCACTGCTCTCACTCGCCTTAGCTGGTGACACTGAAAGTGAGACGGGGTGAAAATCCGGCCCAGCCGGTAAGGTAAGTNATCATCGTACATAGTTTTATCAATGACTTGCGTTGAGTTTTCTGAGACCAGACGGTAAGTACCATCTTGCAAGCTCTGTAGGCTCAAGTTAGGTCCTATAGGAGTGCTTTGGGTAATTGTAGGGTCCACTACAGGAGTTATTCCTGCCGGAGGTTGCGTCGCGGCATCGCCGGCTCCTTCAGTGGGCGCAGCTGGAGCGGGCGTGGGAAGAGCTGCTTCCATGGCTGGCGCGGGCGTCTCCATGGCAAGTGTTACTTACTGTAAGTTTGGTGAAACCAAAATACCAAGTGGAAACTGTGAAAACTCAAAACGACGATCTGTCCTAGATCTAGTAACCTAGTGGCGCAATTTGCGAAAGTGGTGCAATTGCTGTGGTAATGCGCGTTGCTAGCGCACTGACTGCGGCCCCTGTTGGGCCCTACGGGCCTCCCTGGGGCGAGGGATCGCTTCGGCTGCTCGAGCCTGAACATCTTAGATCTTGCTTCAAACTGCATTCTGCATCTGCATACGGTACGTGCTGTAGCGAACTCACCTCACTTGTCACTTGCCTTTCATAGCAATCGCCTTCTTCATCAAGGCCGGATCACACTTGGTCCTCTTCTTCTCCAAGAGAGCCATGCAACGGGTGACGAGTCCCACTCGGGTCTCTCCTGGTTGGAGTTTTCGGCAAAAAGCTTGACTCATTGTCAACTCACTTGGAGGAATCTTACAGATTCCATGCTGAAGGTCTCATTCTTGCCACCGTCGAATCCCTGGAAGTTCTCCACCTCGCCCGACAAGTTTGCTAACGAAGCTTGGGTATCTTCGGACATCCACGAAGGCACTGGCAAGCCCTGCAATGTCTGAATGAAAATAAGTGCATCCGACAAGAACCCCTCGACCTTGTCCGTATGCGAAGCTATGCTCTGCATGGATTCGTCTGGGCACAAGCTCATGATGACACTCTTATCCAAGGTCTCCTGCTTGAAGATGCCAAGGTCGAATTTTTTTCACGACCTCCTCGTAGAGATTCTTCATGAGATTCAGAACCCCGTTGAGCTCGCTGTGGAGTGCGGCAACAAGCTCCGGAAAGATGGTCGTGAGGATCTTCTGCAACTGCTGGTAGAAGCCATGGCAGGCATCCATCTCACCCACAATCTTAATCGCAGCCTCGAAGGTTACATCGAGCTCGGCGGCACTCTTCACAAGTTTGGGAAGGGCAACTATCCAACACTGCAACTTCGAGAGTCGGGTGACCCAAACGACTTGTTTCCTCTCACGCTGGGCCGCAAGGGCATCCATCATAACAACACTGAATGCTTTCATGTCCCTGCTGGCGGAGGCCGAATGCCGCATCAGCGCCACATGCTTGCTGATGTTTGGGAGCATGGCAGCGACACAGACGAAGATGACGTGCACCTTCTTGGCCCGAGACTCCTCAGCCTTGCCAGCATCGCCATCATCAACCGACTGAGGCTGCTCAGCAGGATGCACAGCGACGGTGTCCAAGCCGAAATGCTTCAGATATGTCTCGAAGAGGAAACTCCAGCTGAATCCCGCAACTTGCTTGAGCTCCGGCGGTTCTGCCGAACCTGAGAAACTTCCGAAGGTCGTCTCAGAGAGTGCATTCTCTGCACATGCTTCAGGCTGAAGGACTCTGTCCAAGAATGCCCAAAACGTACAGCCGTTCTGTGCGACCCAACCACGGATTTTCAGCTTGATGGCATTGTCGAAATTTTTTCGCAAACTGCTTCAAACCAAGGTAATCTGGTTCGCACCTCGCCTCTCCGACCGCCGTCCCGCGAACAAGTCCGCCAATGGCTGATCTCCCAAAATCTCTTCATTGGCTCCACCCGAAAACAAGTTGTTGAGGGCTGGGAATGCAGCCTTCATGGTCGTCACGAAGTGAACGATCAACATCACCCTCGCCTCGAGTTCCTTGCGGACATCTAGTCGTCGATTATTTCATTTGTAATATCAGTAAGTTGCAGAATTAGTAGTAAGTATCATTCTTAGTCTACTAATCGAGACGTCTCTGTAACCTTCACTCTGACTAGACTAGATGACTAGATATGAATAATAAGAGGGTCATATAGTAGTAGCAATAACAATAATAATAAGCAACACCTATGATAAAAATGATCACCGGGAACTGACTACAGCCCAGTCCTCGGCCATCGATTTGCCAAAAAGCTTAAGCAACGGCACCTTGGCCAACGGCTGGAATGCAGCCATCTGAGTTAGTCCGTCAACACATTCGCCGCCGACTCTGCCTCCGGCGCCTCTGCAAATTTGACAAAGTCGGTATCGGCGCTTTGAAAAGCGGTCGTGAACTTGAGCTCCTGCTTCCAACTGGCCGACTGCAGCTCGTCGCCACTATCGTCTCGCAGTTTCAGGCCTCGGCACAGCCCAGGCTGCACGAAGCAGCTCTTCTTTCTCTCCCAGCCTCGAAGAAAACGGTCGAGCTCATGTGGACATGCATCCGGGTCGGCAACCAAGCCGACAGCATACGTGTCACAGTTGATGATATAATATAATCGTAGTGACGCTGAAATTGCCATCCAGCAGCAAACAACAATACCCACCGTATCTGCCGCACCAAGCCCGGCTCAAACCGACAGAAGTCATCGAAGCTTTGATACCCAAGAGGCTTCCAAAGGAGTTGCATCCGCCCTCCACCTTCCGTCGCGCACAGCAAGGAGCTGAAGTGCTGCAGAGCACCTGTCAGAACACTGTCTTTGGGGTCTAGGAGGCTGAACAGCGGGGGCCGAGCTTCTGCAGACCAACTCTTCCGGAGGCATCCGATCCAGAACCAGCTCAACAGACGGTTGGGCTCAAGGGCAACACACAGCAAGCTGACTTGCCACGCCGAGTCTCGGTCCTGCAAAAACTTTCGGGAAGAAAGAAGCCGTCTTCCGTGACAACATGGAACAGGGTCTCCACGAGTCGAGGGTCGACATCTTCGGTGGCTGCACCCTCCGCAAACTCTTGAAAACTCATGTCCTTGAAAGCTTCACAGAAGATTTCCGAGAGCCAGTTGTGCACTAGGCTGCCTGCGAAAACGAAGTCAAGCGGTCCAAACAGCTTGGACCATTTACTTGGGCTCGGGACAGCAGGCATACCCCGCAGGAACAAACCAAGTAAAGCATCCACGCATTTCCTCACTGCATCGTTGCGGTCCTTACAATGCCTCTGGCCGTGGGCAACACACGAGCTGCTACACACTTTCATGGGTGCACCGTTCATGGATGGGCCATTGAACATCTCTGCGAAATAGGACACCTTGCGAGCAAAAGAAGCATCTGAGGTGGACTCCTCGAACTCTGCATGCTGCTGCTGCCCACCATCATCTTCCACTGCCCGTGCCGCCTGATCTCGTTTCCGCCAAAAGGAAAAGTAATTTAGCAGCTCTTTTAGGCATGGATGTGCTTCAGGTGGGGATTCCGCTGCATTCACCGGCTGCTCGAATCTCAAATTTCGTTCGAGCCATGTCCGTGCGGCCTGCCGCATACGCAGCCAATATCCTAGATAGATTCGGAAGGAAGATACTCAATGCATACACTCGGTTCAGCAGTGTCGAGTTCACGACGGTTCATGCATCGACAATGGGCGGGAAGCAGTGGATGCAATGAACCTGGAGGTCCCAACACAGTAGTTTTGGCCTTCTGAACCAAATGCGCCAGTAATCGTAGATTGCTTGCAGCACCGTCTGTCTCTGACACATCAATGTTGATTTTAGCTTGTTGCCTCATATATCCAACCAGGCCGTTTATGCACTTGTATGCAGGATGGTGGTACAAAGCGTAGTACTGGTGCTCTGCACCCGTCGCTAGCAGGGTCACCGGTGGCATAACGATTCGGTAGACCAAGTTGTGGCCACTCGGCCACAGGATCATGACGCGCATCCTGCAAACAAGTACTTGCCAGGTGGACCGAACACGGCAATCGGACTTATCGGCATTCATGCTGCACTGTAGCTGTGTTTCATCCCACTTGATATGCTTGATGACACCGGCAGGTTGCTCATGCAAACGCCATTGAGCAAGCTTCGCAAGGAAGTGAGCTTGCTTGTTCATGAATGCCGAACTGACCATGATCTGCATTCGTCGCACTGTGGATTTCGCCACGTCTAAGTGCAAGGCTACTGCGGCATTTCGGCAAGTTCTGTTGAAGGCTGCCTGCAAGAACTGAGTCCAAGCCAACTTCATTTTGAAGCGATTACCCCTGGCACTCCTGCGGGTGAGTTGCAGCGATATTCCCATGGAAGTATGAGCATGTGCGACCCGAAGGCGAATCACTTCAGAGCCTTGCATAAAGTGACTGTCAGTGAGAAGTTCGGAGATCGCCAGGGGGAACGCCTCTACTCGCCGAGAAAGCTTCACGGATCCTTCGTTGGCTCATTGGGCCAAGCGGTTCAGTTGCAGTAAAAGGACGATGACTATCAGCAATACAATCAATACAAGAACACAGTAAACTCAATAAACAACGAAAGAACCTGCATAGAAAAGTCTGTTTTCCCAACACTGACTCTTGCTGTTGAGATGCGCATATGGTATGTCAACAAGGACCGTTCTGCAAAGCTGCCATGCCTACCCAGTCCAACTCGCCCAACCATGCCTTGACAAGAGACCTGGACTCTGGCTCAACATGGCCGACATCTCCTGGTGTAGCTAGGGCATTATGCAACCTTTGCAAAGCCAGATTTTCTGCAGGGACTTCTGAAGGGATCGCTGAAGTTTCAGCGGCAGTGACAGGAAATCGAAATCCATGGCAACAACAGCGACGATCTGAGTTCGTGAATTCTGAATTTACCTTGATGGAAACCGCTGGATCTGAGACCATCCGGGTACGAGTCTTCAGCCTTATACGGTTTAGGGGTTTAGGCTCGAGGCTCAAGTAGGGGCAAGGACAGGTCTATGTCTACTTTCGGTCTAGGTTTTAGGATTCTATTTTTTTGGTTCGGTGTAGGGCAGAAGGAGGTCTCAGGGTTTAAAAGAGGACTGCAGGAGAGTACTGATGCAAATCGTTCAATCCCGGTCACCACCGAGCCATCGGCCGGGATCGCGGCAGTCAGATCTGAGACGAACCCAGTGCAACTAGATCGAACCCACAAACCAAGTAAAATTGAGCAGCCCTGGAGGCTAAATCCAAGCCCCAAACCAGGTAAAATTGACACCCGAAGCAGGTAAAATTAAACACCCCTGGAGGCAAAATCGAAGCCCCAAACCAAGTAAAATTGAACCCCGGGCCCACAGACAAGGTCCTGGCAAAGAGGGGCCACCGAAACGTGGTACAGGGAACTACCAAGTCATTGGGGTTGTCGGGGTTTTATCAAAGTATGGTCGAGCAGAGCCTGACAGGTGAAGTCTGCGATCAGGCGTCGTTACACAGTTGATGCAGTTGATACGTGCTGGCGTTTTGCTCAGACTTTAGCTTTATGCAGTTCTGCAAGGCTGAGTCCTCCACCGCAGTGCCCTTGCCATCTGGACTCGTCCTGAGCCATGCGAAGACGAAAACTTGCGTCCTTGCTTCCGTGCTTGCATCTGAGCCCACGGCCCAGCACCGCCCTCGTAGGTCAGGCACCGGCCTGCGGGTCGCAGTTTTTTCAATCTCCTCTCACGAAAAAGCCGCTGTCGCGTGCCACCGTCACGCTCGATGCGGAAGGTCTCTGCTGGGATTAGTCCTCCGTCCTGATTTTTTTGACGAGGCCCAAAGCGACTCCTTCCTCAGTCTCCAAGCTCCTCGTAGACGTGCTTGAAGCGGTTCATGAACCAGGCGAAGGACTTGCACCTATAGACTCGCAAGTAAAGGCAGCAGGCTTTTCGCTGATTTGAGACAAGCACCCCAAGCGGGTTTTCACCTCCAGGATGTTATCCAGGTTCCCGTACCTGCACCGAACAGTGTCAACCACGACCATGCCTGGTGCTTCCACAAGGTCACCACGGTGCGCCGTCTGCGTTTCTTCTCTCGTACTGCAAGCCCGGGAAGGACGAGAGCTTCTGAGAGAAGTCGCCGAACCTTCTTCCAGACTTACTGGATTTTGCAGATGCAGGTAGAAAGCTTGGCACGAGGTGCACTGAGCAAATGCGCCTTCCTGACAGCCTCTCCAGCAAGACAGGCCACTGTTGTGCTGAGGTTCTCGCCAAGCCACAGCAGCTCGCAGTCTATTCCGTGCAGCGGCGCCTGTGCTCTCAATCTACCAATGCCACTCCCGCATGCTACGATGCTATGCTATGCTTGGTCTCCTGCCACGATAATGTCTCTGCTACTGTTGCAGTTGCTGATGCGACGATTGCGACTGGACCTTTTAAGAATCTTACGGTGCAGCTACTATTGCGACTGCTACGGACAACGATGCCGACGACATGGACAAGGATGATGATGCAGAACAGCTGGGCCACTTAGCAGTACGCGGAAGGCTAGACTCTCAAGACGTTCGCACAACTCTGCTGTAAACGCTTGAGCAGAGACGAGGCAGTCTCGATTCCCGCTACTTCAGCTGACAAACCTTGAAGCGCGGGTCGTTTGCAGAGACCGTAAGAGTCCGCAACTACTCCGACGGTGACGATGACAATCGGGCCGTACCGGTGCCACACGAGACTCTGCAAACAAAGAAGAGAAGCGGCTGACAACCGCTTTCTTGCATGCTGTCTTCCACAAAACACAACAAAGCGGCTGACAATGCGCTCTTGCATGCTGTCTGTGACAAAACACCACAAAGCTTGCGCTGATTCACGACTCCTGCCTGGTTGGACTTTGTAGTGGGCCTTGGTTCGGGTATCCCTGGACGAGCGCCACATGTGGGCAACGAACGAGTCCTGTTGCAAGCAAGCGCGAGAAGCTGGACATCGCGTCTCCTGCGTGGATCCTGCCTGTGCCATCATGATCTCTCCGCCACAGAGCCAACTCCTACATGTGTTAATATGCATTCTCTGCCGCTAAAAGAAGGCAGGAAGGAACCCGTCCTGAGGGACTGGTCGAGGTTCTCTCCGCCCCATCCGACCATCTCGACGTCGTAGCCTTGCTTGTCACATTGACATGTCTCTACAAGCTCCAAGTTCTCTCACTGCCCCTTCGGCCCTTCCATGCCCCTCCTGCCTCCTGTTTCATTCCACCACCTCTTGCTGATGCCCAACAGCCCACCAGATAGGATAGGCACATACCTCAAACATGCGCTTGAGTCCCGCAACGAATGCCTTGAGATGCACTGCTGCTTAGCTTCTAGCGGATCGTCAGATGTGAACCACTTGAAATCTGCATCCCAGGTCAAGTAGCACTTGGCCTTCGCCCGGACATTTTTAAGAAAATGTTGCTTCTTCCAGTGCACTGAAGCTGCAGCCTGTCCCTGGTTGCCGCCCCTCTGCTGCCAGGTCCTACCATGACAATGTCAAACACTCCCTGCCCCGGCAAAGTGCACGGCTGCCAGCAGCCGGTCCCGACGTCAAGGTCCGTTATCACCGGCGTCACTATTCGGCGGTAATTTTCACCGATCAGCCTGCACAGACGTGGCACAGATAAGACACTGCCGCATTTCTGCCGGCTCAGGTTTCCTAAGTCACCTGTGTCGGAGTTTTAGTCCGGAGTGTTCCTGACACAACTTTCTCGTAAAGTCGGTGGTCTTGGGTCTAAAGCCTACACTGTCTGCACTCACTCATATCTACATGTTCCAGCCTGAGGAAGGACTCGTGCCAACCGGGCTGCGGAGCGACATGGCAATCGAAAAACACCACCTAAGTCTTCGACGTGGAAGAGAAGCATTCTTTTGATTCATACTGGGGCCACAGCAATGTCACCGGTGGCAGCATCACCACCATCCTCGTGACAAGTGCTAGAGGCTTACTGCGGCTTACTGTAACCGACTCTCAGCTGCCGCCAGGCCTTCTTTGCACCAATGAGACCAACTGTTTGGGCCTAGAGCGGCAAGAGTAGCAACTCGAGATGACCGACACTCAGACGCAGCAAGTAGCAGAGGTAGCAGTCGGAGGCCCTAACATGGCGTATGATGGTGACCTTGTAGACATTGACCACATCGCGAGTCAAGAAAGACTCTGCCAGTGGTGGCTCTGATCCATCATCTACAACGATGATCTCATGCAAGATGTTCGCGGGCACGGACTCGTAGACTGCACGAACGGTGTTCAAGGCATACTGTCCCTGAGCAGCAGTCTTTGCCACGACTAGACGGCACACACAAGTTCTGGCGATCGGTACTCAGAAGGGACTGAGTTCCGGTCCTCGCCAGCACATGGCAGTACGACAGATATCCGCTGCAACACCTCGTCGGTGGCTAAGTTGGCAATGCTGTCACCTCGGATTCGTGAGCTTGCAGCAAGAGCAGTCACTCGTACAAACGGAAAAGCTTCCCGTGCGAGCTCTAGGTCCCTAGGTGAACCCTTCCGATTGAGTGCAGGGCCGATGACACCCATTGCAGCTGCCGCTCCAGCATCTGAAACCTCCGGGCTGCTCGCTCTCCAGAGGATGATGAACCAAACCTCACATGAATACGCACACTTTGTGTATTCTGCTGCCACTGTCTGCAGGATACCCGCAAAAGACTCATGGAACCCTGAATGCCTGCAGCAGCCACAAAACCGAAAGGCGCAGCAAGGCCGGCACCTTGGCTGTGGCGGGCGCACTCCAAAGGATGCTTCTGTCAAATCTGAGCTCCGGCGCCCGCAAGCACGGCAGTAGCTTCTTGGCTCGATTGCCGAAGAGCTTGGCGCGGATCTGATCCAGCAAAAACAAGGAGCTGCGTCTGACATGATGCATTGTGCGTCTTCCACCATCTCCCGCCTTTGGCACCTCTAAGGGGGTCAGCAAGGCCGCCAGCAGCAGCGGGATAAGGTGAAAACAACCTAACAGCAAGCTAATGGACGGCACCAGCCATATAAGGCCAACCCGGATGGTGTACTTCGGCACAGCACCTCGGATGACGCAGGCTACGTCCCCCATCTCACGCTCGATACATGAGTGTTGCCCGACAATCGATGACTCACCATGCACGACGGAAAAAGATCCCTTCCGCGCAGGAAGAGCGCGGATGAATTCGAAAGCTTCTCGGCACCACATGTTGACATCCGGCTCTGGACAAGATGAAACAGAGGGGCTGCATACAAGGATAGTACAAAACGGTAAATGTCACATTTATTCCTGAAGACTTGGGAAGGCCAAATCAGGCAGCTGCTGTGCAAGCTTGCGAGACACGACGAAACCTTGCAGAACACAGTGCTCCTGGATAACATGCTGCACAGTTTAGACCTGGGCACTCTTGGGCGGCATCCCGAAGCAAAGTGGCTTATGGCCGAATTCTGGACATTGCTACTTGTGATTCTTGTTGGTCAGTCACCTGCATTCGGAGCACAAGAAAGGACGGTTCTGTAGCAAAGATCTGAGGCTGTGGGTCGGCAATGCACCATGTCTAGAACTGATTCACACTGCACAGTTCCACGATCAGACGGATTGCACAGACAAGGTGTTGGCCACCCTCCTAAGCTTGGCTGCAAGGGAAGCTGTGCTTCAACCTACAGAGCCAAACGGACGGACGGAGCAAACGTGGACTCCCAGACTGGCTTGATTGGCTTGGCTTCCCTCAGTCGCACTTTCCGCACATCCACTTTCCCGAGTTCTTCCGGCTCCAGGCAGGTTGGCGGAAGAACTTCGTTTACATCCAGCAGGTTGTGCTTCTGCGCCGATCGCCGCGCGGGCATAGCCATTAGAAGCTTGCGATGTGGCAGCCAGGTTCTTCAGTTCCATCTGTGGTGGCTTCACTGGATAGCGTGCGTTTACGTGTTCAGCTTCTGCAGTAGTTGGGAGGACGCCTTGTGAAGCTCTTTGTTTCGTACGACTTATTTAGACGGTCGTGTTAGCCAAGGTATTTTCTGTAGTCCTGGCCGTGTTCACAACGGCGTCCTCTGCAGTCTTAATGACAGCGTTTGCATCGTCGTTGATCTCCTCAACCACG
This sequence comes from Symbiodinium sp. clade A Y106, assembly GCA_003297005.1. NCBI lineage: Eukaryota > Dinophyceae > Suessiales > Symbiodiniaceae > Symbiodinium > Symbiodinium sp. clade A. The sequence goes on from BGNK01003538.1 coordinate 48,529, forward strand.
GCCTCTGCACGGTCCACCGCTACCTCCGGGCCTCCTCCTGGCCAGGGTGGGCTGTAGGGCGTCCTTTCCTCCGGTGGCACCCAACCATAGTTGTAATTTGCCTCACCTGGGCGAGGCGGAATTGGCTGCACAGGAGGTGCAGTTCTGGGAGGAGGCCAGAAAGGCCCCTGCGGAGTCGTGCCTGGGATTTCTTTGGGCAGCGAGTCTCGCTCCTCCTTCTCATAAGCAGCCTCAATCGCTTTTTTGCTGAGCTGATCCTTGATGATTTTCTTAGCCTCTGGAGGAAGTAATTTCTCCTGATTCGCCACGTCGTCATCTTCGAAGGTGCCAACCTGATCCTTAGATGGGGCGGTGGGCTTCGTCGGCAGCTCAACGATAATTCCCGGCTTAGGTTCGAAGGGCTCCTCTTCCGGGAAGGGACCTGGTCCCTTTTTGGGCTTCAGTCGCTTGGAAGGTGCTGGAGCCGGTGCGAAATCATTCTCCAGTTCTCCTGGCGGAATCGGAGGATCTCGAGCCGGACGTCTGGGCGTGCGTCTTCGCGGAGGCGTTGCCGGAGCTGTGAACGGAACTTCCGGTTTCTCCGTTCTTGCCTTCATCTGGTCTTGTCGGGCTTCAGCTGCCGGCTTCTCCCAGGCCGACTTTGAGGACGGCCTGGAAGCTCCGTGTACAGCTGCTGCTGCCGCCGCCCCCCCGGCTGCTGCTGCTGCCCTGCGTGCTGCAGGGGAACGTCGTCGAGAACCCTGGGAACCCTCGGATCTATTTCTTGGTCTGCGTCGTCCCGGTGGCTGTTCAGGCTGTCCTGATGGCTGCTCTTGCACAGGTTCTGGTTCTTCCGGCGGAAACCATGTTTTCTTTAGTGGCTTCAGCTTCCTGCAGAACCCATGAGTTCGTGTGCCATAGCCTGGCATCCACTTTGGACACTTCGAATTCCAAGGCTTTATCTTTTGACTGAATGGATCGTCGTCCCCTCCAAACAAGAAGGATGAGGCGGCATTTCTTCTTCGCAGCATGGATGCTATTTCTTCTATGTCGGTACACAGCAATTGTCCCCGAGCTCTCGCAGAAAATCCACCATCTGAAAGAAAAGTCTGCCAATCCAGATCCTGGAGGTGCCTCGGCATCCCATGCCTTCAGCTCGAAGCTACTGTCAAGGGGACTGGAAACACCATCTTCGTGCCCAGCACTGCGGGACATTCCAAAGTGTCGCGTGCTTCGGCAGCAACTGGGCTATCACACTACCAAAGAGTCGTCATCCGCTGTGTTAATCCATGACATCAAGCAGAAGTGTAGGCTCGATGATTATATGTACACCGTCCACACCTTGCCCGGCAATTTCACCAAGCATCAGGTGCAAACACCTCTGTCGGCTACTAGAGCCTGGCGCTAGCTACAGCTACGACGTGCGTTCAGCTTTGGAAAGCACTTTGTAGTCTGCAAAAGTCCGCATGGGCAAGTGCTGCATGGCAAGCCTCGATGCGTCGTCTTTCCTAAGTTTGACCAGTTCTTGCAAGCTACAATCCTGCAGGATCGATGCCGAGGCAATGCAATAAGGCTCGCAGCAAAGGATGCAAGGGCGTTGCGCAGGTCTTCTGGCAGCCCAAGCGTCCTGACTGCATGACTCAGATTCACGAGAAGGCACTGCAGCATTGCCGGCTGAGGACACAGCACATCGTGCTGCTTTCCGTCTTTGTCTTTGAAAGCCAGGCGATGACGGTGAAGGAATGTTCGGCAGCACCACTCCTCTAAATGTCAAACAGAAACTAACTAGCAGCCGCAAGTACCGTCAAGCTTCAACCCAGAGTATGAGCCACCTTGTCCGTGGAATATGTGGGCCGCGCAGTGTAGAGCCAGTCGCACACCACCGCGTGGCCCACGTGCGATGTCTGGGCTCGGATTTGATGTCCTTGTTCGTCAGTTTAGCATAAGCCCTAGGATGCTTTGGGCGGCTACTGGGGCCATAGCCAACCTCATCCCAGCTCCTTGCGGCAGAGGTGCGCCTGCCAGTGTCGATCTTCATCGTCAGCAGACTGGTGGACTGCCTTGGCCCGAGATGGGCAAGAACCTCGCGCAAGGGGTACTGCTCGCTTGTCTGCTCTTCCAAATCAAACTTCGAGGCTCTGGCCTTCAGGTGGCTGAGGCTGAATCGTGCACCAGGCACTGCCACTTGGCTTGGGCGGCTTTCCGAATCCTCGACACTCTGCGCCACACGCATGAGCTATTTCTCACTGAGACGCAGCTCAAAGAGCCACGCAACCTTTCCCACATAGACCGGCAAGAGCAGGGAGATGCGAGCAGGTGAGACCAGACCATGCACCAGTACCAGGTACTCCCGATCAATCTCGCGCCGCAGGAGCTGCAAGTCCTTGGTTGCGAAATCAGAAGCCAGGCACTCGCAGATCAGCCACGAAACCGCAAGTACTCTTGAGGCCTTGCCCGACTTTTGATTTCAGGCCGCTCAGCGAAGCAAAACAATGGCAAAACATGCAACCCGGCTGCTAGGTCGTGGTAGGCCTCATAGCTCTTCGCGTGCAGAACCAGGCCAGATGTGGAAACCTTACGATGCGTGAGTCAAGATGTTGGCCAGACGGGAAAACCGCACAGACCAAAATGTATCATGCCGTTACAATGCCGTTCATCGACAAATTGAGTAAAAATTTGCATCGTAGCCTCTAGAACAAGGGGAAGGTAACCGAGCATCCGGACGGTGCTTTCCGAGCCACATCCAAACGGTGCAGGAAGCCGTAGGAACTGTACCCATCGTGCAGAATGGGGAGCTTCTGCGGCACAGTCCATCGCACAAAAGCCTCTTGGACACGTTTGCTTTGGCCAAGCATCGGTTGCACCCCTGGCTTCCCAAATCGTCCCGACTCACACCCGTCTTTGAGGGACTGGCCGAGAGCTGGTCGTGCCCAAGCTCACCGGAACCCTGCACCTCCCAACCGGGGGGCTTGTAGAGCACCTCAGAAATAGAAACTGGCTGCAACTAACAGTTGCGCCGTGACATGCGAGCGTACGGAAGTTGCACAGATCATGCCAAGCATCCGATCGATCTGAGAGATCCAATTCGAAGCCTAAGGGCAGACTGCGACTACATGTGGCTGTCACGCGGTTGAAGGACTGGTCAACAAGCTTCCTGAAAAGAAGGGGGAGTAAGGATGATACTACAGCCGCCTTCATTATCACAAGTAAATCATAACGACGAGGTTTGGGGGCATAGGCGTGGTATAGTATAACTATACGGGAACTATTCATATTATTCCGATCCCTAGTTGGATTACCAAGACTCCACATTTAAGTACAAGGGCTCCTATCCAAGAAAGCTTGTGTAAGCCAGCAATACCATACTTTAAGGATCAGCGGAGTTAATTACTGGGGTTTAAGCAACGTAACTATGCTGACCTGAGCTTGAGCTTGCTGTACTTCCTATGTAACGAAGCCGACCTCTCGGTCGGAAACAGGTTGAGATATCGACAGACGTAAATACAAACGAATACACCGCATGGGCTCAGGACCGTACGGGGGAGCTCAGCGCCGACGGCGAAGCCTCCTGACATCGAGGCCATCTTTCCGCGCGATTGTCACTGATGTTTCAACCTCGGCTGCCTAACAGTGTCAAGGCACGTCCACACGAGCGCTCAACGGGCATGACCGCATCCTGCATTTTTCCAAGCCTGATCTGCTTCGTGTTCCCGGCTCGCTCAAACTGCATCTCGGCATCTCGCACGAAGCATGCCACCGAGTATCTGGTGAAGCTCAGCTTTTGCTCTCGTTGTAATGTCATGCCGCAGACGACCTGTCGACCTGCAATATGAGAAATGGCAACAGGTGGGCTTACCACGGATGCTGCTAGTTTGCTGACGTCAATCTGTTTAAAGCTTGATTGCAAAACCCGTCTCCGTGCGAGCAAAAGATCCTCTGATGCATCCTGGTTGAACCACAGGGGCCGGCCCTGAAACTGAGCCCTCAACCCCGGAATCCTGGGATTCTGCGAAAGCCGAGCAAACTGCGAATAAGGCCTCAGCTGTCTCAAGAGTGCTTTCACGTCACGGGCACGCTGTGCAGGCCGTGCTTTGCCAGGTCCCAGAAGCAACCTGACACAGCTTACGCGTATGCCGGCAACTGTCCGATTGGTCTAGCGTCATGGGCAGCCTCCTCGCAAACTCGCACTCAATAGCCAACAGAAGAGCAGAGCTCATCATGCAGGCGTTTTCGTATGCCCAGGCAATACTGGAAAGCTCCTCGAGGAGGCATGCTGAGTCATGCTGGCTAATGGACAACCGGATAAAACAAGTCTTGATGCTGCGCCGCAACACAGCAGACCAAAATTAAGGCACAGAGGCATCCCCGGCACTGCCCGGTCCTGAAGACTGGGCCTTGAAATAGTTGCTTTCACCTGCTCTTCGCTCGCTGCGAACAGCGCAGGTGCTCGAATGCCTGCGAAGTTGGTCGCCAGGCAGTTGCAACAGAACTCGTACTGATATTGCACGTGATTCTTCAATCAAGGTCATGTGCGAAGTATGAGACTTATCGCTGACACTAGCAGTTGACCGTTTTCAGCAGCCTGGTTCCGGCCTGGTGGGAGTCTCTAAGGGCTGTCAAGATCTGGGAGCGCCAGTGCCAGCATTGCAACTTACTTCCTTTTGCATGCTGGTGCGTTGTTAGACAACTCTGTTTTGCGATTATCGTGAACCTTATCGCACGGGTCTGCTGAACATAAACAGGGCACTAGGCCACCGAACACTTTCAGGCCAGTTGCCGAGGTGAGAGTAGGCCCACAACATGTTGGCCAGGTCCTGTGTGAATGCGCTTCACGCCGGCAGGAAGACAACGGTCGTCAAGACTTGGGGCAGGTTCCGTCCTGGCTGTTGAACCGCTCGAGGGCTAGTAGGGCCCTGCTGCACAGAGAGTCGAACAGGGCATGGTTTCGATGTCCCAACATCGCAAAGGACCTCACGTTGGCCGTTTTCAAACCAGCTCATTTGGGGCTCCTTCCAGAATCTGAGGCATGCACCAAGCAAGATTCGATATGTCTCGTGGCGCATATGAACCTTGTGATGGCAGCCGACCAACCACACTTCACTCTGGCCGACATACCTCTTGCCAAGATGCGCATACGGTCCACAGCGGCAACGGCAATGGCATCGAATAATGACGGGTTGATGGTGCCTTGGACACACGCCGCAAACGCGGAGACCGGTGGAGGACCGCGAAGTGCCACGGCGAGGATCCGACTGAGTGCTGCACCTGTACTCGCAAAGGACCAAGCTAGCTGACCACTCCTCCGACACTCACGCATGCCATGGCGACCAGCATGTGGAACATGGAAACAACAACGAGTGCGCGCAGCCGATGCTGACAGTGACCGGTACCCGAAGGCAAGCAGGAGTGCCGAGGAGCAGAAATCGAGGATCGAAGTCGGAAAGTCGATGGATGGAGGCTTCCGCCACAGCTGGAAGAACTGTGGCGCAGTGGCTCCCTAACCTGGCACTGCATGATCCGATGGACTGAAGCAAGTGGAACATGCTTAAGGCTTAAGTAAGCATTGTAAAGCTTCGGCCAGGGCACGATGCAAACGACCATGCGAAGCAACACAAGTCCTTCGGAATAGCAGAGTGGCACCTTGGTGCACGCTGGTCTCCAGCAGGTCACTAACTGACTTTGCCTCCAGAAGCGAAAGGAAACTACGACCAAGGCCTCTGTTCTCCCGAAGCTCTGTCTCTGACCGTCAAAACAAACCCAAGGGCTGGCTCACTGGCTAACATCCTAGCATGGCCTTCGCGTGAAGGAGTTCAGGGATTAAACCCTAGACGACTCCCACAACTGCTGCTGAACTGTCCAGCTGCGGCACAGCTCCGTGCACCTGCCCAATTGACGGCAGGAGGCCATGTGATGATGGCAAACTGACAAGTACGCATCACCAATACTACAAAATCAGCTTCACACGCTCGCACCGGGGCCGAGCTTCAAGATGCTTTGGCATCTTCCAGCAGGAAGCTGGCAGGACGTAATCATCCCAGAACAGCCGCGGAACCATTCATCCGACCAGCAAGCAAACATCACATCATACACTTACACACGTAATTACAAGCAGAATGATGTCGAGAAGGTCCCGCAGCGTGTCGGGTAAATTTGAAAGCCAAAAAAATGAGTGAGTGAGTGAGTGAGGAGCGACCAAAAAGGAAAGGCCTTGCCTGAGGCGCTGTCCCTCCCAGCTTCCCAGAGGGCTCCGTAAACGTCCTCGCCCCCTCCACTTGGAGTTCACANAAGAAAAGGAGAGAAGAGAGGGAAGGAGGGAAGCAAGCGTCTTTAACTAGCATCCATTTCGCGTCGGCACTCAGGCAAATCGCAGGCTCATCTCGGCGGAGACAGGCTTGCCAAGAAGGAGCGGAGGCAAATGGATACAATTACATGCTTGAGTTCCTTGTGCTGGCGGTACATGGTAGAGCTGTGAGCCCCAGGCACAGAGATTGCGTGTTCTGGCTTCTCAGCTACCTACCGACGGCACGCGCCCGCGTGCGTAGAGTGCATGCCGGTCCGCATCAGCACAACTGTTTTTCAACGAGCGCGCAGGCTGATCATATCGCCATCGACGACTGCATGCTGCTCCCGTACAAGCAAGCTCACGGCGCGTTCGGCCATGTCAGCAGGCAGGACCTGCCCTCCCTGTGCGAGGTGATCCTGAAGCANCAGGCTGATCATATCGCCATCGACGACTGCATGCTGCTCCCGTACAAGCAAGCTCACGGCGCGTTCGGCCATGTCAGCAGGCAGGACCTGCCCTCCCTGTGCGAGGTGATCCTGAAGCATGCGCTCAAGTTCTCTGAGTGGCAGAGGAGCGTGGCGGTGCAAGCAGCGCAGGATCCAGCGTCTGCAGCGGCACAGGCCCACGACCGCATTGTTACCTGCACCCGCCGAGCCCGCACCAGAGCAGCAGTTTTCATGGGCTTGCTGCAAGTGCTGTCGCAGAGCCCCCACAGTGTGAGCCGTTGGATGCCGTCTGGGACTGGCCGCCATGGACTGGACGAGCGCCCAAACGCAATCGGGACAGAGNCAGTTTTCATGGGCTTGCTGCAAGTGCTGTCGCAGAGCCCCCACAGTGTGAGCCGTTGGATGCCGTCTGGGACTGGCCGCCATGGACTGGACGAGCGCCCAAACGCAATCGGGACAGAGCAGGCAGGGAAGATGCGGCCCCGGTTTGTAGACAGGGTGTGCCCCGCGATTCCAGGACGAGCACTCCCCACGGTAGTGAACCTGGCAACCGCAGACGGTACAGTCAGGGGCGTCCGCCACTGCACGACGGCACCAAGGGCAAGGAGAAGGCTCAGATGGTTCCGGAAGCCAAATGTGTCCACAATGCCAACAGAGGTCAGGCCCAGGTCCATTGGGCAAGTTGCAGCTGCAGCGAGGGAGGTTGAGCGCAGCACATAGATCAGACCAGATAGGGTACCGCAAGTGCCAAGAAGGAAGGCTCCGTACCAACATTGGCACGCCCCGTTGTTGCAAGAGGTCAGTGACCACATCTAGCCGCGGGCACCGACCGCGGAATTCCATGCTTATACGGGCTGTGGCAGCTTCCGGCGTCGGCACCAGCCATCGGAGTTCCCTCTGTAGGGACGAACCCGGTCCATCTAACCACTGAGCAAGGTGGGACGCGCGCTGCTGTGGGGGGGGAG
>BGNK01003538.1:56226-72038 GCA_003297005.1 Symbiodinium sp. clade A Y106
CCTCGACACGTTGCAGGTAGCATGCCCTGATTTTCCGAATACCGAGCATGAGAAGGCTCGTAACGCGGATGGCCGGCGCAGCACGTTTGGCAGCAGCGCTCCTCACGGAAGCCTCCAACCTCCGCGCTCGCGCAGAAGCGCATACTCTTCGGGGGCATCCCGCGACAGGGGAGACGCCTGTTGCAAGCAGACCCCCAGGGAAAGGCAAAAAAAAACGGGCACACAGCACATGCGCAGGACCCTGCTACCTCCAAACCAGCCCGAATGATGCAGATGGACATACGTTCCTGCAGCCAGAACGGCACAAGGTGATTAATCAGCCATGCCCAAGCCCACCCCAGCATCAATGGCCTGCTTCGGCCTGTTCTGCTGCAATATGGAGCTTCAGAGTGTCCACGTCGCCAGTATTGGTGAACAGGCACTGATTTTTGCTGGCCAGGGTCTTTCCATTGAGTTTCAAGCAATCCTGGATGGCGACGTCTACCAACCGGTTCGGGGGGTACTGATGAAACTAAAGCGCAGGCGAAACCGTGGATGCTTCGCGGGAAGAGGTGGCTACTGCACCTCCCACGCCTGATATCGAAGTGGAAGTTGGTGATCAACCCGAAGAAAAAAGCAATGAGTCAACGGCTCCGAACCATGAACTCCATGTGGCAGCAAGGGAGCGAGCCGTTAATTCCCTCCAGAACCTCGCTGACGGCACCTTCGAGATCAACAATCGCGTAGTTACGTTTTGCGTGGTATGTGGGATCCGAGGCACACGCTGGCTGAATGTGAGTTCGACCCAGGGATGGTGGCAGCAGTAAATCGTGGGATCTGAGATAATGCGCCCAGCCCTCTTCCGCTACCCAAAGCATCAAAGGGTACCGTGGCACTTCGACGCCTCCGATGCTCCTCAACAGCCAAGAGAAGGCGCTGGATCCATGGATGTTGACGAAACAGGAAGTGCAAGATCTTCAGGTAGACGACCCAAAGCCAAAGCACGGCCACGTCGCGGCGGCGAGATTATTTCAAGCGACCTGATCCTCATACGGTACGACACCCGGCACAACTGTGAACACGAGGTGACAAATCGCAGAGGGCATTTCTTGTTTGCGGTGTGGGCATTGCAGACATGGGTCCAGCCAGCGATGACAAGGTGGCTGAGCTGATTGAAGAAATGTCTCATCACAGGGATCGGTGCCTTCCTCAACGTGGAGATCGACCAAAGTTTGCGACGAACGCAGAAGCGGGTCAATATGTAAATGAAGGTTATCGATGCATTGCTGATAACGTCCACGGAGGAATTTTGGATCTCATACCAGTGAAGGGCGCCAAGTTCCTCCACCGCGATTGGGAAATTGTCGACACTTGCATCCCAAGGAACGTGAGCCGCCATGACGCTACCTGGGCTTTGTCATGCATTCAGTCAGATTTGCGACATCGCCTTGCGCGGGTCGCCGGAACAAAGTTCTTCGACAATCGCAACACCGTGAGACTCCAGAACATCATCCGATGCGACGAAGGAGGATCGGTGCAGATCGATGACCTGATCAGGATGGAGGTCTTGAGGGATGAGGACCAACGGAAAGGGGTCTACAATGAGAGGTTGAGATTGCTCTTCGACGGCAACTACCTCAACGCCAAACAGCACCGGGGCGAAGGATCCGCGTGTCGGGCCTCACAATCTTGGACCTCCGTATTCCGACATGCATGCGTCGAAGGAGGACCAGATCGCAGAGTTGCAGTACAATCGCAAAACCAGGAACGGGAATCAATGGATCGGGCCATGTGATGGGTGGATACGACCATGGGCTGTCAGAGCGGTCGGTGGCCATACGACGCACCCTGATCAAAACAAGAATTTGTTGGAAATCGACCCGGACAAGTTCGCAATTTTCTCCATCAATGAGCTTGAATCAGCTTGGTGGCGCTTGCCATGCAACTGCCTGCCGGAATTTGTTTTCGATCATGGAGAGAAAGGCATACTGCCTGGAGCTGAACTCGATGACGACTATGACAAGAGGCACGAGTCTGGAAGGGTACACAGCTACCACGGTATCTTTTGCCCCATGGGATCCAAGGAACACAGCCACGAAAACAAGGGTTGCAGGATACCGCAACAGGAAGATGCCATTGGCGGTTCTTTACATTCCCTCCGCCGACCTCGTGCGTCAAGGAGGAAGAATCACAGACAGAGGCACCATTTTGGCGAGCCGTCCTGTACCTTTCAAGCTCGTCAAGGAGGCCTGGTTCTGCGTACTATCATCAAGGAACAGCACGTCTCTCGAACTCATCGAGAAGATTTTGGATGAAAAGCTCGAAGATGAATTGGTCTTGGATTTTCACCCATCGCCGATCCTCAGCGAATTCCGAAAGGAACGAACCCCTGCTCGCATCATGGAGCTGCTATGCAACATGCCAGCAGGACCTCACACAGCTGGAAAGGAACGGACACTGAGCGCCTTCGCGGCAACAGTAGTCTACCACCATGAGGACACACGGCGTCACCACTACATGAAGGAGAAGGAAGGCATCATCTTTCTCATTGATCTACACATGGGGGGCGATAGCAGTGGGATGCGAATGCGTATTTGTCCCGCATGCTACAGTGTGGTTCCTGCCTGTACTTCGAGATGCACGTCATGCTCGTCACAAATCATTTCATGTGGCAAGTACCAGAGGAACGTGCAAAGGGAGACTCTTCCGGAGATCCCTAGCTCAAGCATGGCACAAACCATGGAGGCAGCAACAGCAGCAGTCCTTACCATCGACGTGGGCGAGGATGACCAAGCGGGCACCATGACCGTTGCCGAGCCCGAAACGGAGGTGGAAGAACAGCAATCCGAAGGGGAACCGGAATCAGACGAAGAGATGCTCCAGGAGATTCCCGATTACAAAGAGGAGGTTACCCAAGAGATGCTCGAGGAACGCCGACCTCTCCTTCTGCCTGGACGCACCTTGGTTACGAATCCTGACCTCACGCAGGCTCGAGCAGCGACGCAACCTCCGTACTATCCGGAAAACAAACAAGGAAGATGCATTGATGCCATCCGAACGGCATTTGCTTATGCTTACATGGCGTATTGCTTGCTTCGAACAATGTACAAGGTGTGGCCAACTACCTCATCATGGGTGACAATGCCATATTTCCAGACGCAAGAGAAGTTTGCACAGGGATGTCGTTACGATGTCCTGGGCAATTGGCCGGGCGACATGAGTGAGGTTGATCCTGAGACCAAGATTAGCAAGGACGTCACGGACGAAGAAGTTCTTGAATTCGCACGGGTGAAAGCAGATCCCGAGGATCCAGATCAGGTGTTGTCAACGCTGGTTCGAGGGTCAATTCAGATGGGCTACTCGAGGGATACATTCAATCCTGAAACCTACATCAACAGGGGTCAAACGACCCAGGAGATGCACTACAGTTGCTTATGTGTTTTGGGCGAGATCGTCCCCAAACTCACGGGGTACACATCGTCTTCCTTGATCCGTCCTCCTCCAGCTGGTCCAAGGGAATTCCTGTACGTCGACCCAGTGGGCGTCGTTCTCATTCAAAGTCTCAAGGACACGTCCGCAGACACGATTGCGCTGCTCATCGATCACAATATCCAGGTTCCAGCTAAGTTTACGGACAAAGTGGTCAAGAGAAAGATTGACAAGGAGAAGAACCCACAAGCTCACAAGGGACGCCAAGCTGTTCAGCATCTTACTTTTTCTGATTACATGGCTGCAGGACAGACTTCTATCATGGATGCGAGTGTTACTCAGGAACACCGAGACCGTGTAGCTATCCAGTGTCAAAGCTTCATCGTCCGGCAAGGGAGACAACCGACTGGAATGCCAACACCTATGTCGACAAAGGAGAAAAGGGAAAGGGCAAATCCAAGACTCCCGAAGAACGTGAAGATGCACGGGGTCGTCTGGGAACGCGACAATCGATGAAGACTGTCCGCTTTGCGGTCGTCTTTGTGATACTGGCTATGCGCAAGTGATCTTCAATTGTGGCCGATTTCTTCGGTGACTCTCTGATTCCGCGATGTCATTTCAGGGGATCGTCACTGACGTAGAGAAGTGTCACAACGTGTCTAATGGGGAAGTCAAGGCTCTTATCCAAACATCTCAAAGTTGTTGCGGATATTTCTTGTCTGTCTGATCGCGACTCTCTTCCTATGTGAGCAGTGCCGGAGGCACGACTCATGAGGGGTGCGAACGGACTTCGATGCCTTGTCCAATTCGTGGGTGTCGCATTGTGAGCTATGAGCACAATGTCATGGTTAGCCATGTACATAAAGCAAGGCGCCGCCTTGCGGACGTCGTCTCATCACCTGTATCTCGCCCGTGCATGGGACTGCTAGTCGGACCATGCGACAGTGCCTACCATAATTGCTCCGCACACAACGCAACTTTGGCACAAGAATATGCTCCGGCATAGCTAACTTTTGCCTTACTAGCTAAGAAGCTAGCAACCTGTGAACGGCCTAGAGAATTGGAGCCATTCCCCCTGCACAGACAACTCGTCACGCTTTTCTGGCGATGAAACAGTCGGACCGAGATCGCCTGCAGGGATTGCTTTGGGTGTTGCAAGCTAACATCACGTTTGACAAGGCAAGCCACAACTACTTCAATACGCTCGGTGAGGTGAGCATTTACATCGTATCATTGATACCAAACCCTCACGCAGAAAGTATGATATAGAATTATATGACTAATATGAAAACATTGGGCAACGAGACCTGTCAGCCTTGAAGCATTAATTGCAATGATGAGGTCAACATCTCTCACCCTGAGCAAGCGGGTCCACTGCGAAAAGGCGAGCATGGGAGTTTGGGTTAAGTTTCGGGATTAGCAACCGGAGACAGATGTCGCAGCTGGGAAGTGCATGCCTGCACATTAATCTTATTAGGGCGCGAATGCGAACATAACCACGCTGCTCCGAGGGTCCTTCCTGACTCAGAACGAAGACGTGGTTCAACTTACTGATGTAGCTACCATCAAGATAGCGGGGTTGGTGATGATGCTGCAGCAAGGAACCATAGTCCAACGACACATCCTCGTTGTCGCAGGAAGCAATGGCCGGCAGGAACAACAGCACGACAAAGGATGCTGCTGACATGGCGGATGCGCAGGGCTATGCAAACTCTTGAGGCAAGACGGCACTGGACTGGACACGGGACCGAAGACAATTAAGACTAAGCCTGCCTTCTTGAAGCCAAGGGGAGGAATCGCTGAACCTGCGACAGCTCTTCTCAGGTGCGCTGTTGTCTCACCGAGAGCCTGCCTCGGAGCTCGCGAAGATGGCGCAGCCTGAAGCCCTGCACCAGACCAGAGCTTGCATCAGGTTGGCCAGCTCCTCACAACTTCCGAAACTGCAGTCCAGGAATCCAAAAGCCAAAGCTCTCTGTGCCCCAAAAGGTCCTGCGCACCAAAAGCTGCAATCCTCCTGAGGAGCAGAGGTCGCACAGTTGGACCGGTTGCACTGCAGCTGGGCACTGGCCTGGCGGATTCAGCGGCCAATGCCCGGAAGAGCCGAGGCTCGTCGGCAGCGTGGCCCAAAACTGAGGCCATCGGAGATCATCGGAGGGCATGGGCTACGAAGACCCCGAATTGCAGCCGACGCCTGCAAACGAGTAGGCCACCTTGGCTATGCCCTGTGCGTTGAGGTCAATAAGGAGGCGATCTTGTACGTGCTGGGAGAGAACTCGAAAAAGCGCAGCATCTTCCACACCTGAGTAGCGCATATGACAGGAGCGAATGTGTGCACCTTTCGCATTGACGCTTGCCCAAAGCACCGCCAAGCACAACCAGGCCACCAAGTCGTGCAAAAGAGAAGGCTATGACGCTCGCATCCACCGCTGAAAAATCCTAAGCACTTCCAAAAAGAACACTCCTCTGATGAGTGAAGTCTGCGAGGAGACTTGGCCGGGCAAGTCTCGTTGCATCTCTGCACTTCAGCACTCAAGCAGCGGAACAGCGACAGATCGCGCCAACCAAATGCTGCCAGCGCCCAAACCAGTTTCCTTGTTCATAGGAGCAGCCGCAACAGTCGGAATACAGATGATATGATATGATATGTCGTCTGAGTTTCTGGACATCCCGGACACTCATCGCCTGCACACGACAAGCTGCTCCCGAGCCCGACAAGGCAAAGGGCCTGCCTGTCCAACTGCCACTCGTCTGAGCACCTCCGATGAGACACCTGCAAAGATTTACCCGGAGCTCACCTGCCTCGATGTCGTTCCAGACTCTAGGTATTTAGGCTTATCAAGAAACTCTTGTTGCAAGGTGCCCCGCAACAGCTTCTCGTTGCGGTGCTCCAGCTTCGCGAGAGCCCAGGTGCTGTTTGCCAGCTCTGTCAAACTTGCTGCCTCAGCCGTCTGTCCCACTCTTTCCCACTCTTGCCCGCTGCGTCAAGTGAAGCTGGTTCATCGGGCGGCTCTCTTGGTGATAGAACCAGTCCGCACTAATTCCCCGAGAATTCAAGGCTGCCCCAGCAATTCTGACGGCCAGCTTGGAGAATGCAAGAGTTACATTGCCAAAAACCCGGACCGGAGAAGGGAAAATCGTAACGGTGGAAATTCAATCTTACGATGTTCTATTCCGATCACGTTTTTGGCAATGTACGAGTACGCCAGAGCCCGATTTTGAGCCAAAATAAAGGGATGCTCCACGCAAAAACACTATTTTGAACCAGAATGGGAGGATGCTCCACGCAAGAGCACGTTCTTGGACCCAAACACGAAAAGGATCAGCGTAACGTTCTCCCTGTTGACACAAAGCACAAACATGACACTACTTCACGAGAGTGCCGCCCCTCCCCATTTTGAATACAAACCTGAGACCCGGAATGAGAGGCAGCAAAATTGATCAAAAGGTAGGGAAGCTCAAGTGACCTCCTGTGTGAGAAAGATCTTACACGAACAAGAAAGCAAGAGTTTGTCTTGAAATGTCAAAGCAAGTTTGGCAAATTTTCCAAGCCAGTAACTCATATTTCACAGTGTGTTGGCTTTTTTGGACGTTGATCCGTGTGTTGGCTTTTTTGGACGTTGATCCAAAGAGTACGTGGAACAGTGAATCAGAACTCGAGGTGACATCAACTTTTAAAGGTGCTACCGTACCTGTTTGAAAGATGGCTGGCGGGGCTAGGACTAGGAGGCGAATGCCAGATGGCTCCCAAAAACAATAAAGGTAAACTCGAAAAGCCCACACAGATATGAATAAGTCTTTCGTTCGAAAAGCTGGAAATCCCGAAGAGAATAATCTCTTGAACATCCCCAACAGCGGAATGGCTGTCGTTGGGCTCACTTTGTAGGCCACCAGAAAAAGCTGACAGAGCTGTAGATGGAGAGTCCATGCCCGGCATGGAACACCAGACTTGCTGACACCACACCACCAGAATGCGTTTAGCAGGCCTCAGAACATCCATTTGGGTTTGCTCGAAGCGCCGGAGCTCAATATGAGCAGTTTATGTTTTGTTGCTGAATCAGCACGAAAAGATAAAGCATGTTTGGGCGGCATTGAACAGCAATCCGGTCACTGAACCCGCCGGACCCCGCCCAGAACCGTCTGGACAAAGAATGCCCCACAACCCCACCTTGCCCCAATGTTCCCCAAATCTTATTTCGGCTGAAGACCCCAAAGCTCTCGCTGTTGGTGAAGAAGACGAGTCGAAAAGTCAGAGAAGCCGTGAAACGTACAAAGATCACGCAAACCACGATAAGTTTCGAAAGTTCGGGTTTAGGGTCGAGTGTGAAAGGCTAGGGTTTGGGGTTTTAGGCGAAGATAAACTGCCCATGCCAACAAATTTAGAAGTTATGACTCTCGATCTATTTCGCTCCAGGGTCTGGGGTTTAGCTTTGGGGCTTCGGAAATGCCAAAATGTATGTTTCATGTCTGAACTTTCTTACAAAAACCCTAAACACCCAAAACCTGCCCCTAAACCCTAAACTGGCCTGAAGCTCGAAACTCACAGATCGCTCGCTACAAGGCGAAACGACTTGGCAAGTCGAAAACCTCGCAGACTCCTGAAATATCACCTTCTGGAGCCTAGTTGATGTCGGAGCTTGCGTGCTTACGCCGCCCACAGTGAACGGCTTCTGCCTGAGAACCGCGCCGGGAGCTTCGTCAGTAATGCCGTGGCGCATTTCGACACCATCTGTCGCACCATGTCCCCATTCGCCTAATTCAGGGCAAAGGAGGCAAAGGAAACAGCTTGCCGTGCCAGAAGGGGCCAATTAGAAGTCCAAGTCAAAGTCGCCAGGTAGACCGCCGCCACGAGGGTGGCTCGCAAGGCTTCTGTGTCCATCTCACCCCTTTCACCGAAGACGTCCTAAGATGCTCGCGGAAGATAGAACTACAACATAAATGCAGAGGAAGAAACGCATCATGTGCCAGTGCATAATTAGTAAACCAGGTTGCAATTGCTGCTATGAGGTTCTGGAAAGGCTCTGAAGCAGACCAGCTTTGACGAGTCCGGTGTCCTGGAAAGCACTGCTTCCGGTGCCTCCTCGCTGCTTGTGATTGCACTTTCCGGCTCTTCTCAACGTCAACTTCTCAAACCGGGCCACTCATCCGTCCCAATCGGCTGAAGCAAGACACCGCATGGACGAAGCTAAACTCATGCACGTGGTCTTCCACGAATGCCTGCACACAGCACTGCGCGTAGCTGGAGCTTGACAAGGGTCCACCGAGACTCATCCCTTGGTTCGCTGTGCATCAAGCTGCCAGAATGTCTTCAGGCTGAGTCAGCCGTCCAATATCACGACTGAGCTGAAGCGCTTTGCCAGTCTGACGCCGGGAAGCCCTGGGAGAGGTTCAACTCCGAGTCAAGCCCGACTCAAAGGATCAAGAACAAACTTCCTGCCTCGCGAAGATGGTATGTCTGCCGGCGTGGGTCTGCTTCATCATGACAAAGACCTATGTCAGGTGCCCCAACCAGCAGGAACACAGCATCCGGCTGAGAGCGGCAAACGGAGGTAATAGCAGCCATGATGCTGATAAGCTCCAAACATGTCGTCCAGTGCCAGTGACACATGTCCTGAAGCCAATACCAGGCCAACGAAATCTACGAGAAGCTGAAGCAAAGCCTGGGGACGTCCGGCCGGCAGGGCCAAGGGCAGCTTGGCCAACGGCTCGACCTTGGCTCGGAAAAGGGCAACATGCCGTGCGACAGCATGGTCGCGGTTTTGAAGCTTGCTCTCCCCTCTCGCTCCGCTGGCCGCTAGCGACGCGGCAAGAAGGCTGGAAGACTGCCATCCAAGCTGAGAGCCATGGCTGCAGTCGAAACCAAAACCAACATGTGATGACGTGTGGAGAGAAGGAGCAGCATCGGCAGCCAGCAACAAAAGGAGCTCAAGTTTTGCATGCTGTCGATTAGGACATGCATTGGACTGCTTCGCCTGGCTTGCGGGTACACTGCTTTCGGGGAAGCAGTGGTCGCGTACTTGGGTACTGTGATAAGCAGAAACCACAACGAAGCTGAATGCTTCTCGAATCTCAACACAGCTACTTCGGCAGCACAATACCCAGTAGGCATGAACGGTATGCACGTCATCACGTGCATACCCGGCATGCAGCAATGCAGCATGCAAATTACACTTGCCGCCCCCGCAGGGTGACGGCGCCTACACGGATCTGGAAAAGGAACGAAACTTGGCCATATCACTGGCCGAGCCTACAACACACTGCAAGTTCACCAGACCGTATCATACTTGCTGACAAAGGGGCATGTGCTACACCTTGGAACGTCTCGATGTAATTGTGTAATGTGTAGTAAGTGTAGCAATATGCATGCATTTGTTGACAAAAACAAATATGTATATACATATTATACAGATACACATGTACATGTGACAACCCGTCCAACATTCTGCATGCAGCCGTATGTCAAACTGCAGCTAAACGAATTCTCGGAGGCAGAGGCTCCTCCGTTGTTTCGCAGCGAAACCAAGTGCGGGAAGACAAGAATAGCAGCTGTCTGCAGGGACTGACCCAAGGCTACAAGACTTGGGCCGGGTCGAGGGCATGCGAAACGATGTCCCCCGGTTCATTCGGCACTCAAGGCTATGACAAACTTCGACAAATGAAGTGCTCAGTCGTCGAAGCCAAATACATCAAAAGACATCGTGTCACCCTGACTCTGCACACACAGAGACATATCTGTACATACAGCTGTCAGCTGCACCCGCACGTCTTGCGGCCTTCGGCCCTTTTCAAACGCTGTCTCCCTTTGCTCCTGTACCTGGCTTGTCAAGTAGGCCGGCATCCAGCATCATCCCTCATGGGTCCCGCCAAACGCAGGCCTCCAAGTATCAAGTGGCAGGCAAGACCTGGCACAGACCACGGATGAAATTCTCGGCAGCAAAAGTCAATATCTGTCAAGCTGCAGGCACCCTCTCCTCTAGGCTGCATGCTGCTTCTTTACCAGATGAAAGAGAGCGGCGATTCGGGCTGGGGACGCACGGCTTCAAGTGGCACTAGGGTCTGCAAGTTGGACTTAGGTACCCAGCAAAATGAGTATGCTTCCTTCCTTGCTTTGTCGCTGATATGCCACCAATGTATGTTGTCCCCTGCTAACCGCTCTGTTTTCGCATTGGATCCTGGCGGCATCAGGGGATTCAGGGGATTTAGCAAACAGCTCCTGGAACACAAGAGAGTGGCCACACCTGTTGGAACGAAAAGCCCCGACTTCGATTGACTTACATGTGCAAATGGATCTTTTTATGGCTTCGGATAGCTTGGAATGAGCCACACATGTGTGCCTGCTAACCAGACCCTGCCCCAGCCTCCCAAGCACTGTGCTCTTGCGAGCTCAAGCTGACCTGTAGTTCACCGCTTGCACCCAAATCTCAGAGCAGAGAAAACGCCCACTCAGTATCCGGCTATGTTCGGACTGCACGGGTCCACGCAGAGCCACAAACCACTGGATTGGTGCTGCAAGGAAGCACCTGATCCACGACCTCGTGCAGCAGCGTGAGTGCCAGCAGGCCAATTTGTGGGTAAAGCACACATCACAAAGCCTCATAAAAATTCGGCCACGCCGCTCCAGCGCTCACGTTTGCCAAAGCTGCGACTGGAGCAGCAAAGCTCCACTTCTGTCCAGCGCCTCTCCGTCACAGACTGCTGTGAAGAGGCTGCAGAGAACAGAACGGCAAACTCTCCCTGCATCTTGGCAGCTCCTTCGGGAGCCCAGAAAGCGGCCACAGGACGGGACTCCCTGGACAGCCGAAACGATGTTGGCCCTCATGCTTTCTCTGCACAGCTGCTACAAGTATGGGCCTATGGAATACCGGCAAAGGTGCATCAAGGTGGAAAATGCCATGAATGTGCATGTAGGCAGAATCTGAGTTGCAGGTATCTCCTGCCTCGTGCGACAAGCCAAATTCCAGAGTCTCGCGTTCGAGCTCAGCCAACCTTCCACGGGGCATTATTAGCGGTGCTACGGTGGTCCTGGACCTGGACGCATCAAGGGTCAAGAGCCTTGACTTGGACAACTGCGAAGAAAATGACGAAACATCCGTCTCCTGCGAGACCTGTCACAGTCTGAAATGCAAAAAGCTGAGCGCCGATGTTTCCCACCTCCGTGCTGAAGGAGCCGCAGGCCTCCGAGAGGCCTCTCAGAGCAGTGAACGAACCAAAGGCTGTTCGGACCGCAACGACTAGGCCCTGCGAGAAAACGAGGCCAAGCACCTTTGCCGAGAAAGTAGCACACGAAAAGCGAGACGGGCAGCTCCTTACGTAGAGCAAGCCAGGGGGAAAGGATCGGGAAGCACCGCCCAGGGTTACACCAAATCAGTCTATAAGGTCCCAAGCAAAGCACTCCTTCCGAATTTCTGCGAAGACGGTGCTTGCAACGTCGCACGTAATACTGCAAGTGCTTCCTACCCCGCGGAACCCCTGCTCGGTGGTTTGCCAGTGAATGCCAAGGCACGGTCATCATGATGCAAGCATCAGTCGATGAGCTGATTATGGACAGGTACCTCCAGATCACTTCTTCAGACCAATAATGCACACCAAGCTGTTCTCAATCGAACGGCTAGAAAGCTTGGAAGGAAGCAAAGAGCAAGACGAGGCTTCGGTCTCGATCTAGCAGAGAATGTGAAAATCACTCAGCACCGGGCCGAAAATCAATTGAATACAGACGATACTGAACGCTTCGTCTAATAGCCAGCTGTAGTGCTCGCTGGAACTAGCGTTCTGCGTAGCGTACCATGGGCAACGAAGATCAACAGCACAAAACCCACGCAGTTACATGATGGCCTTTGTGACTTCTTCTCGCGAAGGAAGACTCTGGCTTCATGCTCCAACCTGGCGCGATGAAGATGAGGCGTAACGGGCCAAATAACCGGGCAGGACGGGTTGAATAAGGCAACTTCGCAAGCCCCACACAGGCGCTGATAGATTCGCCTCACCTTGCGGCGGCACGGTGCGATTTGCCGTTCTTGCCGGGATGTGCTGTCCAGCCTGCAGTTGTCGCAGGGACACCCAACGCCTGGCCAGGAGGTCCGGAAGTCTGAAGCGCTGATGCAAAACTGCTGCACAAGTGCTGCGCGACAAGATCTGAATATGTGGTTGGCACGCTATGTTCGATGTTGGTAGTTCGGTAATTACGTCGATTGGTACATGCAAAAAGGGAAGGTGCCCCAGCATCGGTCAACTTGAGCCTAGGCCCAAATCCGCTGGTTCCAAAAGAGCAGCATGCTGGAAAAAAAATCCCTCGGCACGAAGCTGCCTGAGGACAACCTCTCAACCTCAAGCCCTTGGTGGAGTCGTGTTGGCTTGCTGAGGTCTGCTCGGCTGCTGGTCTACAAGCCACGGCTCGATAAGCATCAAAGATGTCGAAATGAAATGTAAGCGACTGTCGGGCTGTGCAAATTCTTCGAGCAACGCGGCCCCAAAGACCCGCCTTCAGTTCCTCGACCAGGAGCCCATCTGGCCCACCCAGAGCTTCCTAGGCCGGTCGGAACAGGCCCAAGATGGCCACGGCTGACGCCCAAGCCCCCTCCTGGGTCTTCGGGCTGAGCCTGCCAGGAGCTCCTGCC
Source organism: Symbiodinium sp. clade A Y106 (assembly GCA_003297005.1). Lineage (NCBI taxonomy): Eukaryota > Dinophyceae > Suessiales > Symbiodiniaceae > Symbiodinium > Symbiodinium sp. clade A. Next base: position 69,246 of record BGNK01003538.1, read on the forward strand.
AGGAAGGCGACGCCTTGGCCAAAATGGCTCCCAGCTCCTCCAGCCGATTCAAGTGACGCAGCCTTCCTAACACTTCCATCTAATTATCTATCTATCTACCTATCTATCTATCTATCTATATATATATACATATATGGTACCCCCCCCAGGACCTACCTCCAAACCTGTCTGTATACATATATGAGATCACACTTCAGTACACACGCACACACATGCACACACACACACACGCACACACACATGCAACGTGGATTAGTGTATATGAAGATTAGTGTATACGAACATGGCTACATAATCCGAAAGAGATTGCGTATACAAAATCATGCCCAGCAGAGTTCACTAGAGGCCCGGCTGCATTAAAACCAGCATTAAAGAATTAAAATTTCATGCAACCCGGCCCGTGGAACCAAGAACCAAGATGCCCGGGACTCTTGAGTCTTGGATCTTGGTTCCGCAGGCCCGGCTGCATTAAAACTTGCAATAAAAATTAAAATTTAATGCAACCCGGCCCGTGGAACCAAGAACCAAGATTCAAGAGTCCTGGGCATCTTGGTTCTTGGTATGCTGGTTTTAATGCAGACGGTCCGGTGGAAACCATATAACTATTACAGTTATCACCTTCTACATCGAATATTACTTATTATTTATGTATGTTATTAGATGATCACGAAACACATCGGTTTGTCATTTTCTGTGTCACATGGCCACTGCTGCAGTGAAGATTAGCGAACGGATGCTTGACGGTTTGGTCGCGTGACAATAAATGTCTGATACCCCAAGCTGCAGCTGATCAAAATCAAGTGATCCTGTACTCCCAACTCCCGTCCTGTCCTTCTGATCATGACGCCGCATTCCTCTTCGGTAAACATCGAGGGCACCATGAGCTTGGACGCAGCTGGTACGGCGACCATCCGCTTGANTCCTCTTCGGTAAACATCGAGGGCACCATGAGCTTGGACGCAGCTGGTACGGCGACCATCCGCTTGACCAGAGCGACTTCTACAACATCAAATCCAAGTCCATCCGCAACGACAGCACCATGTCGGAGCCGAAGATTTGAGAATTTCCAATTGGTTGTAGCTTGTTGAGTAAAGGGTTCATATGATGGAAATCAGGAACCTGCTTGTAAAAGAATATCCTTTAAAGTACATGATAGAATACCCCTCTATACACCTTCCAGAACTTCATAGAAAATACCCTAGGACGTACCATATAGAGTTTATAAGGTATATACCTTGTATATACCTTATGGACTACCCTTTAGCATATAAAATACCTTACACGATACTTTTCGGCATATCCTATAGATACCTACAAAATTCCCCTATTGAATACCTTGCTTTTCTCCTATATACCCTATAGAAGCCTCATAGAATACCGTCTGGAATACTTGATGTCTTACAAAATAACCCTATACATGATACTCCCCGTATACCTTGTATAAACCCCCCTTTGGGATACCCCCCCACAGAAACCCTATAAATCAGGATTTATATCGGGGAAATCAGAAGGAGCCCAAGTTTCTTTCCGCTTATTGAGCAAGGGGCATCTATGAAAGAAATAGCCTGTAGAATACCTTGCAGAATACCCTTTCTACAAACCTTAAAGAAATCCGTATAAAATACGGTAATACCTTATAGAATACCCCCTACATTCCCTACATATACCTTGCATACCCGAGATCTGAGAGTTCCCCAGTTGAATGTTGTTTATTTGGTAAGGCATTCATATGAAGACAATGCGGAATCAAGGATGTAGGAACACTCCTTGAAAAATCGATGCTTATCTGGCAAAGGATACATACAGATAACAAAACTCTTATGAAATACACGCTGTACATACCCTATAGAATACCTTTTAAACTACCTCATCGAATATTGTTATACAATTCCACGATGTACCCTACATACACCTTATAGAATACCATCTGTAATGCCCTGTAGAATACTTTGAAGAAGACCGCCTCTGTTTNAACTACCTCATCGAATATTGTTATACAATTCCACGATGTACCCTACATACACCTTATAGAATACCATCTGTAATGCCCTGTAGAATACTTTGAAGAAGACCGCCTCTGTTTGATACATCTTGTACACCTTATGTATGCCATATAAAGTACTTACACAGTACCTTTTAGTACCTTAAAAAGCACCCGATAGATAAGAGTTTTAAGTATGGAAAGCCAGCCGGAGCCCAAGATCTGAGAATTTCCAGTTGAATTGCAGCTTTTGGGTAAGGGATTCCTATGAAGAAATCAGGAACGANAGATAAGAGTTTTAAGTATGGAAAGCCAGCCGGAGCCCAAGATCTGAGAATTTCCAGTTGAATTGCAGCTTTTGGGTAAGGGATTCCTATGAAGAAATCAGGAACGAAGAAGAATATCCTTACAACTACCTTACAAAGTACTCTGTATGCACTTTAAAGAATTTCATATAAAATACACTATAGAATACCTTCCAAAATATAGGCTACAGAATACCTTTTGTATAATACCTTGTGGAGTACCCTATAGAATACCTTATAGAATGCTCACCATCCTCACAGAAGACCGCCTATGTAATATATCCTTGGTATACCTCATATATATATATATATACACCTCATAGAATATCCTTTAGAATACCTGTTAGGATACCATCTACAATAACTTACAGAATACCTTATGGATCACGGTTCCAAAACGAAACATCAGGAGGAGCCCGCCGCGTAATAGCGTAGCATACAGAGGACATTAGACAATACTTCGTGGTATCGTCTTGGTTCGAACGGTGTTGTGTCGTCGTAGACAGG
>BGNK01003539.1:2338-65197 GCA_003297005.1 Symbiodinium sp. clade A Y106
CTATATCCAAAATCATATGCTACCATGTACATGATGGGGTCTGCAAAAAGGGCGATTCTTTATGTTGATATGCGAGAATTATATGGGTTGACCGGTCTTATGCATCATTCAAGGGTGGAAACATGCACGGCTTCGTAGACGAATTGTATCACCTTTATCTGCAAGAACATACTATAGGACATAAAGAACAGCCACAAGATTGAAGTGGCATTGATTTATCGGATAGTCTTCATGAGAACTCCACAATGAAAGGTAGTTACAAGCACATCCCATGCTGATTGGGAGAGGACTTCCCATATCAGGCATCAAGAGCAAGAGGGTTACATAAGCTTGAAAATCAATATTATGCAAACCATGACGATTGTAAGCTTTTGTTATAAAAACTCATAGAAAACAGCGTTTTAATTGAAAAATATGGGGCCCGTAATGTCTTACACTCTCATAGGGAATATACTACCCCAAAAGGTTAATTAAAGGTTACCTACTCTACTACTAGGGTTGAGCTGCGGGGCCAGAGTACTAAGCCGAAGCAGTACAAGTTCGATTCCTTTTGAACACTGTCAGTTGGGTCGCCTCCCGCAGCCAATAGTTGGCCCAGTAGGTGGCACCTGGCTACCCAGCCGAGTGTCAGTTTAGCTTCATGTACATCCAAGCTGCAGTTTGTAACTCCCTTTAATTGTGATTGGAAGGGCAGCTGAGAAAGTCGAGCTGCATCAATTGGGCTTTGGCTAGGATCGTATAAGCCCCACTTCAGCCAAAGCCTGATCAAGTGATTGGCCTAAGAATCCGTAGTAGAGAGACCAAACATAGAGTCAAAGCCTGCTCTGGTCAACTGATTAGCCTAAGAGTCCGTAGTAGATAGACGAAACATAAAGTGAGAGAAGCAACCAGACTTAATTAGAAGATGCTTTCGAAAGCTTCCTACCCTAGGGGTCCCTGTGTCCATATGAGGTCATATGAGTATACGTTGACCCTACGATACGGACTACTTGAAGGCCTAAGCTAATATTTATGCGCGTACCTGGACCCTTAGGGCTGGATTCATGCAAGGACTAAGTCGACTTTGAGGGTACATGTTCCAAGGCCGCAGGCACTTCCACTGCACAGAGACACCGAAGCCAAGCTAGTGTCCAAGGAAGCCGAAAAGGGGTTTAGGGTTTAAGGGTTACGGGTTTAGGGGCTTAGGGGTTTAGGGTTTACTTGGAGGATCATGAGTGTATAACACCTCTTAAGGACCCTCAGGCTCCATGTAGCCTAGATGGTAAGACTACCCATTACCCATAGGCCCCAAAGTAGTTCCTTTTGGGGGCTCATATTTAGAATTCCATAAGGTAATCCCAAAAAGGAACTACTTTGGGGCCTATGGGTAGACCCTTAAAACCTAAACCCGTAAACCTCACCCTTAAACCCTAAATTAAACCCTAAGTGAAGAATAAGGTAATCCCAGCCTATGGGTAAGCCCAAAGTAGTTCCTTTTGGGGGCTCATATTTAGAATTCTTTAAGGTAATCCCAAAAAGGAACTACTTTGGGGCCTATGGGTAGACCCTTAAAACCTAAACCCGTAAACCTCACCCTTAAACCCTAAATTAAAGCCTAAGTGAAGAATAAGGTAATCCCAGCCTGTGGGTAAGCCAAAGTCATTCAACTTCCCCTAAGGGTCCATGTACACTTGTAGTATATACATTGGCCTTAAAGTGCTCCCTATATAGGTACATTGGGCCCAAAGTATATGCTATATGGGTACATGGACCCTTAGGGTTCATTGCAGACCCAGCCAACCGCAGCCCTGTGAGTCCGGCGGATTTCGAGTTTAAGATTGACAGTGCGTTTTAGAGCTTTCAATTTAAAATATAAAAAATACACCTTTTTTTATGTTTTTCAATTTAAAATATAACCTTTTTTTGTGTTTGTCAAGTTAGAATACGATGTATAACGTTCATGTCAATCCCCAGAGGCTCCTAAAGGGGTCATGGGCTTTCAATTTAAGCCTAAACCCTAAACCCTAAACCTTAAACCCTAAACCCTAACGGTCATGGCTCCTAAAAGGGGTCATGGGCTTTCTGGGGGAGGGTTTGAGCTTTCTGGGCTAAGGTTTGGGATCTCACTACGAGGGTCCCGGAGCCTTAGGGTCATTGGTGCTCTACGGCTGATGGTCAAAATCCTGCATTACCTAAGGACACTAAAGTATGGGAATTACGGTATATTTGCATTACCTAAGGACCCTAAAGTATGGGAATTACGGTATATTCCTAATTATGGGTAATGCAGGATTTTGACCATCAACAGTATGACAATCCTCAGCTCAACTCCCCCGAGCAGTGCCGAGCAGTTGGCTGCTTCTGTAGCCACCCCATCCAATGAGCAGTTTCTTTGCCACGGCCCAACACGCTAATTACAAATCTCCTGCAACACCTGGTGCTCTGACCTGGCATGTCGAGCTTAGTAAGCAGGATTTACTCACCCAGTGGCACCGTAAGCAATAGTCTAGTCGCAATGCCATGGTATGCATTGCAGAATTACCATGGTAAGGACGTACAACGTCTGAAACATACACCAACGCAGATACCGAAAGACCTCTAAGCCCTGAATATGGTCGTGAACGCAATGGATGCCGAAATTCCGCTGTCCCTCAACACCGCGACCCCACATTTCCTAGACCGCGGGCGGATCTAGAAAGCAGAACCCCTTATCCATTTTTCCCAGAACCCCCAAGGGGATCTAGAGAGTAGAAACCCTGCTTTGCACCTTCTACTACGAAGGGCACTTAGAGGAACCTCCATTAAGGGATCCACGTTCTAGCTAGATGCTCGGGGGGTCCGGGTTGAGATGGGGAGAAGCCAGACACCCAAGCACCTCCACAAGCCTCTAGCCGAAGCCATAACTCCAACTCCAATCCACACGCTGCTTCGAGGATTCGGCTTGGATCCATATGTATGTGTATATATATATATATGCTACACACATCTACATACATACATAAGCATACACCTACATGTATAACTATACCTGTATGTATATAACGTTCTAGTCTAACCGTACATGCATACATACATACATGCATTGCATACATACTGACTTAACTTACTTGTGAACGTGTTCATTGTGCTATACTGGTCCGGAATCCGTAGCATACGAGTCCTTGGGTAACAATCCCGACCTTCCACTATCAATTAATTAACGAATCTGGTTGTAGTAGGGTCCCTATATGATTTCTAGACATATTCCGTACTTAAGGGATAATATTGGACCCTGAACCCCAAACTCCACCCGAAGAATTGAATGGTTTAGGGTTCCAGGGTTTAGGGCCTGGGGCTTAAACGCAAAAAAAGGCACCTTGAAGACTAGAGTTTAGGGTTTAAGGTTCAGGGTTTAGGGCCTAGGGCTTAAACGAAAAAAGGCACCTTGAAGAATGGAGTTTAGGGTCTACAGGGTTCAGGGTTTAGGGCCTAGGGCTTAAACGAAAAAAGGCACCTTGAAGAATAGAGTTTAGGGTCTACAGGGTTCAGGATTTTTTTTAATTTGCAGTAGCCCCCTTCAGGGTTTAGGGCCTAGGGCTTAAACGAAACAAGGCACCTTGAAGACTAGAGTTTAGGGTTTAGGGTTCAGGGTTCAGGTCTTAAAAGAGACAAGGCACCTTGAAGAGTAGACTCAAAGCGCTTGGTGCCTGCAGAGATTTGGAGTTGTTGCAAGCTTTTGTTCTCCGAAATGAGTTTTGCGTATGGGGGTCTATAGAGGATGCATGGGCTGGGGCCTTGGGGTATCCAGGGTCTGGGGTTTAGGGATCAAGCTTTGGGTTTAGGGTGCAGAAATGGCCACAAACTGCGGTATTCGGTCTAGAAGCCCCGCTTTGCAAAGCTTTAGAGTGGCGTTCTTTGCGGTTGCAGGCTCTGTGTCTTCAGCACGCAAGCGGGGTAACAATTTCGTGTCCGCGCTACTGCCTTAACCCTAAACTCCTACTCCTAAACTCTCACCCCCACCCCCTCTCCCTGCACCCACCTTCCCGAGCCAGCACTCTCTAGTCACGCGAAGCCCCGACGACCCAATCCGCAGAATCCTTGGCTTTATCTTCGACGGGACCCACACCCCGAAGCCTCTCTAGAACTCGTTTAGACCGCAACAAATCCCTTCCCCTAAAATAATTAGGTACTTAGGTTTAGGATAGTGGTTACGTAGGTTACTATTTGGGAGAGTATATGATAATTAGGTACTTGGACCCTTAGGGTCGGCCAAACACACAACAAGAAACCCCAAACCCTAAGGACCCGGAAGCTCACAAAGAAGATCATTACAGTAGAAGCCAGAAAGTTGGAACATGGGTTTAGGAGGGTTAGTGGTAGGATCCCTTATACTTTACCTTAAGGGCATATGATGTTCCAACTTTCTGGCTTCGAATAGCATAGCAGCAAACTGAAATCGCAAAGACATATCCCTTGCGAAAAGAAAGCAAACACCCTGAACAAGCCGAAGTGGGACCCCGAGCTCTCAACCTCCAGACACGGTTTAGGGTTTAGGGGTTTAGGTTTAGGGGTTTGGGGGTTTAGCGTTTAGGGTTTCAACATTTAAGATGGAACCTCTTCGGACTGTCGCAGGCGCGGTTTACGACAGACACAGCGACCGACTGACTCACTTCTTTTCACGGACCTCCCGAATCTCCCGAAGACCTCATATAGTGCGTGCTTAGGCCTTAAAGGGGTTCCTTCAAAGGTACTTTAAGCACTAAGTATATCAAGATAAGTACATGGAGCGTTAGGGTCTGTGTCTTCGCCGATCGGTTGGTGTGAGGCATGTCCGAGGGGCTAAACACTGCCTAGTCTTCAACGATCGTTCTCCAAACCCATCCAAACCCTAAACCCCTTTAGAGGGAACCCTTATAAAGGATTCGGTTGCGATCGTGCGAGAAGTGTTGCCCAAGTGGAGAAGCTTTTCTGCCCGGCTTCAGGAATAATTAAGGTGACTCAGCGAGTGCAGTGTTGATACCGGAAACTTCCGTGTTTGGATTGTGCGCATCCACGATCACTCCATTCCCAGCCATATAGTATATACTTATACCCTAAAGTACCCATATAGGAACCCCTTTAAGGCCTAAGTATATACTATATGGGTACATGGAGCCTTAGGGATTTGGAACCCGGCAAACCCTTGTCAAAACCGTGAGAAACCTCATGACACCTGCGAACTCCAAAACAAGCTCCATACAAACTCAAGCTTAGGGTTTAGGGTTTAGGGTTGACTCAAGCATGTACGACCCCTTACCTGAAGGCTCAAGACAGCCAAAGACTTATGTAGTAGTATTAGAGTCTTGAGAGCTTTAGATAGTTGCCTAACTTAACCCTACATGCAAAGACCCATGATCCTCAAAACAGGCCATGCAAGCCTGCTCTTGAAGGAATCCTTGTTGTGCAGGTGGCCGCAGGTACTATACTAGGATCCCGAGCAGCCTAGGCATGAAAAGGGCTCCCTTTGCAGTACTGCATCGCGTAGTTTTACAGGGAACTTAATTATAGGACCACAAAGAAGGAACATCGGGCCACTGCGATACCTGGGAAATCCCTCTAAAGAGATCTTTTTGGAAATATGAGCACCTGCACCTTAATAATTAGAATAGGGTTTTGGAGCCCATCATACTATAGTTACAATAAGGAACCCCCAAAATAGTATAGTTAATTGTTGATGCCCCCTGTACGAAACCAATATAGTACCCTTATAGGATCCCTTAAAGGAACCCTTTCAGCGAACCCTAGGAACCCTAGGAAGTTAGTTGTTTAGGCCCCTATAGTAAGTCGCTGCCTGGCGAAGCCGGCCATGATCGTGAGCTGCTTGCACCTTCTTCCGAGCGGTTTGGACTGGGTTAACCTGCTTCCCGTTTAGGGTTCCCTATTATGATTTCCTTATATAAGTCCTTAAAACGGTAGGTTATTCAGGGTTAAGGTAGGGCTTAGGTCCTTTACGGTTCCTTTGGCAAAAGTGCAGAAGTCTCTGTGCCAACTTGGAAGTACCAGGGTTAGAGTTCAAGTTTTTCAGGGTTGGGGCTTATCAGGATCTGTAAGGATTCAGGGTGCTGGGTGTCCGCCACGGGCACTAAACCGGAACTGAACCCAGAAAATAAAGCCTTAATAATTAGAATAGGGTTTTGGGGCCCGCTATGCTATAATTATAATAAGCCCAGAACAGTATAGGTAAGTATTTAAGCCCCTATAGTAACCCTAAAACCTTTCAGGGTTCAAGGTTTAGGCCTCGCGTGTGGTTTCGGTGCAATTTTGCGGGTGTTCGAAAAACCCGAAATTAAGGTTTAGGGTTTGGGGGTTTAGGGGCCCGAAATGAGGGTCGGGGGAACAAGTAGGCATGCAAGTACTTTGCGGCATGATAGTGTGGCAGATATCGTATAAGATTGTAAATCAACCTACTTACTAAGTCCCCCGCATTGAAATCGTAGTTGGGATCACCGACGGTCTAGTTACAGTTGACATTCCCTGCCCTTCCAGGAGGCCTAATAATGTCCAGTTAGGCCAGGATATGTTTCAAGAAGACACCCTAGCACCTCGCTCCCGCTATCACCTGCACAAACAAATCTCCACATGGCTCATAACAACCCGCGAAGTCCAGAAGTTGGCTTAGGGCCTTTTGGTTTAGTAAGGGCTTTTGGTTTAGAGGTTTAGGGGTTGAGGGTTTTAGGGTTTGAGGCCTTTAAGGCTTTAGGGTCGAGGCTTTTGCCCTGCTGCTTCTGGAAATACATTGTCAACATCATGCGGTGTGGAGGCGATGACAGGGTCAGACCACGTCTCCCAGGTGAAGCATGGGGCTCGGATCTCAGTGGAATCATGACTCAGAGGACGTCAAACCCTGGGGTGATAAGGGCATTTAATGTTTGGCTTCTAGTATTTGGGGTCCAGTTCAGACTGTACAACACGTGACGTGTCCGGTGCAGTGATTTGCGGTTAGAGGCCGTTGTAGTGCTTGGGGAAGACAGCCTGGGGTGGTTCCCCCGCGCCCCGCGGCACTGCTGTTGCACGTCCATGCACTTCCGAGCTGCTCATGTGCGTCTGCCTGATCGCATCGATGTGCGCGCGCTCTGCTGCTATAAGCCATGGCTCTGCAGTATGTCCGCGACAGAAGTCTCGCGGCCATCTGTGTCGGCCGACCATGCCTCTTTGCTTTGCACTTTGCTGACGGGCCAGATGATCTGTGCTGGGTCCCATGCCACGATCAACTCGCTGCCTGTGGCCAACACTGCCAAGAACTGGGTCGGGGAGAAGGGCATCGGCCTCGTCGACGAAGTGGGACCTGGACCCTAAAGCTTAGAAACCCAACCACACGAAGCCCTAAATGCAGTAAGACCCATAAGCACGTTGTAAACACTCTGAAGCCTTTGCTACAAGCCCATCTATAAAACTGAAATCCGATGCAACGTGGCCATCCCCCTCCCCTCAACAAACAAAAAACATACTTACCCATAGGCTCCGTCGCTGTTCCTGTTTAAGATTACTACCTTATGGATTCTAAATGTGAACCCCAAAAAGGAACTACTATGGAGCCTTTAGGTAACCCTAGACCCCAAATAATCTACCTTTTTAAGGACTTATATAAAGAAATCACATTAGGGAACCCCTGAAAAGGTAGGTTTCTTAGGGGTCCAGGTAGACCCCGAGCTCGCCTTCGGGGTGGTCCTCCATCTTAGCGGAGGCCTGACGCACGCCGACCCTCGACCCTGACGGTTTAGGGCTTAGGGCTACACTTTAAACCTTAAACCCCTAAACCCTAAACCCCAAGTAGTTAGGATGCCAAATAGTCGATGGCCCCCTTCCTTGAGTTAGACGGATCCAGTAATTACGGGTTCTATACGAATGCTATAGATCTATGATTCTATCAGAGACCTATACGGATTCTATCTCAAGTTTGCTGCTACCAAGCCGGAGAAATTAGAAGTACCCACGAGTCAGGAGTTCTGTAGGGGTTTGACTCTTAAGGCTTTCATAGGAGTGTATTGAAATCAGGTTTCGAATCTCCTGGACTCCTAAGTACCTCATTAACTAAGTGCTGGGGTTTCGGATAGTCCGAGTATATGACAATATGTTGGAGATTTTCGGAGTCAACCCAGCCGTACGTGGGCTTGCTACTGCTTGATCAAAAATCTGGTGCTCAATGGGTTCCTGGTGCAACGAGTCAGGTTTAGGGTCTGGGGCTAGGGCTTTGGGTCTAGAGTTCAGCGGGTTTAGATACTGTGAATTGTGAACATATGAGGGAATCCTAACCCAAAGACTCCAACTAGCTAAAAGTAGGTACTGCTTATGAACTTCAGACCCCAAAGCTTATAAGTATCATGAATCATAACCCCATTAGGATCTCCTTTAGGGTACTTATACATTATCTACTTACTAAGTCCCCCGACCCTCCAAGTACCGTTTAACGGGAACCCGTGTTGGGGCCGTCGGGCTCTAGAGATTTCGCATTGTGGCACCTGGCCATGCGAGTTCAAACACTCAATCTTCACTTAGGGTTTAATTTAGGGTTTAAGGGTGAGGTTTACGGGTTTAGGTTTTAAGGGTCTACCCATAGGCCCCAAAGTAGTTCCTTTTTGGGATTACCTTGTTGAATTCTAAATATGAACCCCAAAAAGGAACTACTTTGGGGCCTGTGGGTAGGGTTTAGGGGTTTAGAGGTTTAGGGGTTTGGGGGTCTAGGGGTCTGGGTGTTCAAGGGTTTAGGTCTTCTTGTTGGTCCTAATTATGCAACAATGGGCAAAGCCATGACCATAACCCAGAAGCCCTACACCCTGAGCCCACAAACCCTAAATCCAAAATCCTAAACCCAAAACCCCAAACCTGAAACGATGGCAGATGGCACAACCTTAAACCCAAGCCCAAAACCAAAACCTGAAACCCTGCACCAGTAGGGAATAGGGGAATGGATCCCTATAGTAGTCCCTATATAATCCCAAAAATAGTTCCGATAATCCATTCCCACATTCTCTAAAATCTATCATAAGGACCCTTAAGGGGGTAGTGGGGAGGGGAGGGGGTAGGGGGCCTTAGTCCCTATAATAAGGACTTAATGGTCCCTACGAATCTAGGGCTTTACGGCCCGCTCCAAGCTGGTGCGTCTCTGCCTCCTCGTCGAGATCGGCCTCGCATGCTTGGGGTTCCGTTACAGGTTCATGGGGGTTTGGGGTTTGGGGTTTAGGGTTTGGGGGTTTAGGGTTTAGGGGTTAGGGATAAAGGGGTTTAGGGCTTAGGGCTTCAAACCCAAAACTGTCTGGTTATTCTTAGTAGGGAATGGGGGAATGGGTTATGGGGACTATTATTGGGGCTTATATAGGGGCTACTATAGGGATCCATGCCCCCATTCCCTACTAAGCACCAGACAGTCATTGAAAAATTCTACAAGGGCTAGCTTAAGGGTACCACAGGGGTTCAGGGCTTTACGGTTCAGGGTGTAGTGGGGTTCAGCGTTTCGGGTTTTAGGTGTTGGGGTTTAGGGTTTAGGGTTTAGGGCTTATGCCAAATTGAATGCTGACTTTGTCTGAATCCGACTCGAAGGACCCACATGAGTAGTTCTCTAAATGAGGCTCCCTTTCGGGCTTCTTTAAGAGTGCCGTACTGCACGTGGGATCTAAAAAGGGGGCCCTAATTCAGAGACGGACACACATTCTCAGGGGCTGAGTGCCCTAGCCTAAAAAAGGCTAACCTTTCCAGTTATGGTAGGGTTATATAAACCCCAAAGGCTATAGCCAGTTATACTCAGAGAGCCCAATACCCCTTAATTAAAGAATACACCTAGGGTATTGGGCTCTCTGGGAAGCTTACCTACTTAACTAGTACGCATTTTCAGGCGTTTGAGACCTCTACCAACACCACGCACTTCGCCCTGAGCCGCGGGCCGACAGTGACCTACAAGTCCGCGGTGAATATGTGGGAGTTTCCCAAAATGGGGGGACCCTAATATAGCACCCTAAATAATAGGATCCTTATCATAAGGACCCCAAAATAAGGTACCCCTATTTTCCGAAACTCCCATGTAAAGCCCTCATAATCAAGATTAAAGCAAGACTTGAAGGTTCATGGGGTTTAGGGTTTAGGATTGTGGCCGGTTGCCCTACTTGAAGCATTCACTCATCACGGTTAGGCTTCCTGGTGCAATTGCTGCACCAGCTCTGCCACTCTTCGCCTAGCATTATATTCGGTAGCAACGCTTTGTGGCCACCCCAAACCCGTTAAGCCCTATAACATCCCACAGACTCCTATACAATTCAGTAGAACCCTTCGAAAACTTCAAAGCCCTATGAACCCGACCCCTCCCCAATATGACCCCTGCAAGCATATCCACCATATGAACACATATTACATGCGTTAACCGTAGAGTAGTCCCTATATAGGCACTTTACTACCGAAGTGGACCCTTAGGGATATAAATGGGGCCTCAAAAAGGCCCAAAAGCAAAAATCTGGATTGGGTGGGATATACGATAAACACCTTCATTATGATTATTAAGCCAAATAAGTCAAGGATATCCCTGCAAAATGCTTGTGGTTTTGTCCGTCTGGCTTCCCTAAATAAAGCCGCTTTCAGAGGGAAGGATCAAAAGGCAGGACCGAGGTTCCGACTGCTCCGAGATACGGCGCCTCCTCCTGATGTTGGGCGGTTGTATCACCCTGAAGTTCCAAAGTAGCTCCTTTCCTCAGGACCGAATATATGGGAGTTTCCGAAAATAGGGGACCCTAATATAGTACCCTAAATAGCAGGATCCTTATTATAAGGACCCCAAAATAAGGTACCCCCTATTTTCGGAAACTCCCATATGTTAAAACCCTACCCTCAACCCTGACCCTGAACGCCAAACCCCCACACCCTAAGCCCTAAGCCCTCAACTCTCTGTGCGGTTGTTTTGGGGACAGATCCAGATGCTATACTCGACTCCTTAGATGCACACTGAATATGAGGATACCTTTGGCCGTATGTATGTATATATATATATAGGTATGTACATATGTATGCACACATACACATACACATACACATACACATACGCATGCGCATATGCATAAACATACACATACACATATACATGTACATATACGTGTACACAGACACATACATATGCTTATACAAAACACGTATACTTATACATATACAGATACGGATGCAACTACAGATACATACATACATACATACATACAGAAGTACATACACGTACATGCATACATACATACATACATACATTCATGTATGTATGTATGTATGTATGTATGTATATATATATTCTCAGCTCCAATAACTAAGGAGACCCCCCAAAACAAGAAGGGGACAACGGTACGTACTGGGAGACATAAGTTCTACCTCGGTCAAGATCCTAGGGCTCTGCGAGGCCCATGACTAATCTGAGGCAAGTCCTCAAACTCAAAGACCCAAAAATAGAGGGCTTAATAATTCGAATAGGTTTTGGGGCATTATATTATAATTATAAAAAGGCACCTGTATTAGGTGAGGAGTCCCAGACCTTTCAATACTACTTTGAATCATGATAGGGGTCCTACTCCAATTTAAGGTATGTTTCTTAATTAAGTTCAGGGATATTGGAAGGTCTAGGACCAGACCAAAGAAGGCCTTTGGGGCATTCTGAGCCCTACCGCCGAATTGCGGCTAGCTCGCGGCCAAGCCTTCGGTTGGGTTATGTCTTGCGGTCTCGGGCAACCGGGACTTGTACCAAACCTTGAGAGGCTTGGGTTACGTCTTAGGGAAATGATGCAAAGATCAGTAGGGTTTATAGGGCTTAAGATCAGTAGGGTTTAGTGTTTAAGGATCCGCGAAGACCTCCTCAGTACCTGTTGGCACACCTTCATGCGCAACATCTTCGACAACCGCAACAACAACCAGAACCACAACCATAACAACCTTGTCTCTGGTTTAGCCGACACCTCCGGGACCGTCGGCAGACAGGAAGAGACATCTTTGACGACCTTGTCGATTTCGGCTTTAATGTATGGCTCTGGATTCGGGGTTGAAGATTTAGGCTTTCTAGGTTTAGAGCTTCGGTGTGTGCTCGACGGATCACGGAACATAGTAAGTCAGCGGTTAGAACTGCCATAACTAACTGGGCTATCCCATTCCAAATCCCCGGGCACTTCCCTAAACCTTAAGACTTGGCCAATCGGTTGATGGGACTTGGCAAGTTGCTGGCCGTGGATACCGCGAGGGTCTAGGGTTTATAGGGCTTCAGGGTTCAAGGGTAGGGTTCTAGGGTTTAGGGGTTTAAGGTTTAAGGGTTTAAGGTTTGGGGTTCAAGGTTTATGGTTTAGGCTTTGGGCTGAAGGGTTGTGGCTTTAGGCTTTGGGCTGAAGGGCTGTGGCTTCGTTGGACGGCAGGGGGAAAAGAGTTTTACATGCCTAACGTTGGTTTCATGCCTTCTGCCAAAAACGGTTCAAGGTCTTCGCGGCAACCCCATAACCGCAAACCCCGTAAACCCAGCTCAACCCAAAACCCAAAACACGCGCAAAGCCCTACGCCCCTCGCACCTCGAAACCCCTAATCCTAAACCCCTAAACCCTGAGCCCCCAAACCCCGAAAACCCTAAACCCTATAATCCCTAGAATCCTAAACCCTAAACCCCCAAACCCCCTAAACCCGACCTTGTTCAGGGCACATGGGAGTTTCCGAAAATAGGGGACCCCAATAGAGTAATTTAAATAGTAGGATCCTTGTTATAAGGACCCCAATAAGGTACCCCTGATTTTCGGAAACTCCCACATCGAGCTCTTGAGTAGAAGGCCGAAGTAAGATCAAACTGGTGGCGTTTCGGGCCAAGGTTTAACATCTGGGAGTTTCCGAATAATTAGGGGTACCTTGTTTTGGGTTCCTTTAAAAGGATCCTTTAAGGGTTCCTTAAAGGGATCTACAAGGGTTCTATAAAGGGTTTAGGGTTTAGAGTTTCCGAAAATTAGGGGTACCTTATTTTGGGTTCCTTGTAATAAGGATCCTAGTATTTAAGGTACTATATTAGGGTCCCCTATTTTTCGGAAACTCCCATATGAGTTTATAGGGGCCCTATACAAAACATGTAGGTTCTGCTAGGTTAAAGTCGGGCTTGGTCTCAAAGACTACATGCTGAATGGTTTTGGGGAATTAGCTAAAGCCCTAGCTGGCCTTCGCAGCCGACGTTTTCGTGCACAAACCCATCTGATGACGAATGTGCTCATCCTCCGAAACACCTTGACATGCTGTTGCTCATGTGCTGCTTCAGGCGCGAACGCGAAGCATCTTCACCGGCCACCCGGCCGTGGCCCGTTTAGGGGTTTAGGGTTTAGGGTTTAGGGGTTTAGGGGTTTAGGGTTTAGGGGTTTAGGATTTAGGGGTTTAGGGTTTAGGGTTTAGGGTTTAGGGGTTTAGGGTTTAGGGTTTAGGGTTTAGGGTTTAGGGGTTTAGGGTTTAGGGTTTAGGGCCTACCTTAAACTTTGCCAGCTCAGATCTGGGCGGACAGGATGGACGTCAGCCCAAGCGGCTGAAGGATTTCGCCACTCATCCCCCTCCCCCCAAACTGCCGAGGTCGCAACCCACCCAAAGGCTCCATGTAGCCATATAGTATATACTTATACCCTAAAGTACCCATATAGGAACCCCTTTAAGGCCTAAGTACCTACTACTATATGGGTACATGGAGCCTTAGGGCAAGCTCTCGTCTAGCACCGTCGTGTTTTTCTCCTGCGAAGAACTTACTGCACAGACAGGGATGCTTCACACCATCCTGCCACTGCAGCTATGGCCAAGTTTTCCCAGACCTTCCAGAATCCCTTAATGAAGGAATATACCTTAAACTATTGTAGGACCCTTAATATGATTTAAGGTGTATTCCTGAATTAAGGGATTTCGGAAGGTCAGGGCCCTTGGTGCAAATTTGCACATTAAGCGGCCTGTGCGGGATCCCTGGCTGAGCTCCCGCCATGCTTGCCGAGATCGGATTTCTGTCCGCCGCAAGGACCACGCCGATACTCCGCAAGCGCATGCCCGCTTTCGCCAACACATGTATGAATCTGCCCAGAACTTCCAAAATATCCTTAATTAAGGAATAGCCCTTAAATCATGTTAGGGATCCTGCTATAGCTTAAGGTATGCTCCTTAATTCAGGGATTTTGGAAGGTCTGGGTGCTGCCAGTTTAGCTCAAGATTTTGGCTCGAGCGACTTCTCCAGATTGCAGTCGTCGCTGCGATTTAAGTACTCAGACCCTTAAGGGAACCAGCATAAGTTTTGGGCAGATTCTACGTATAAGTCTCTAAGCACAATTACAGGGACGATAGGGACACTGATACTAACTTCTACGACCCTCCTGAGTTACACATCAAACATCGACACTGGAAGGCTTTAATTTGACGCCCCCCCCAGAATGAAAACCCCCATCTCTGCGTCCAAACCCGACATGGGCCCATAAGGAGTTAGGGTTTATAGGGTTTAGGGGTTTAGGGTTTTTCTTTGTTGACCCATGACAAGTTCATCATGACAAGCCTTATCCCTGAAAGGAAGATCCCGCAGTTTCTTAGTTCGTTAACCCTACCTATAAACCTAATCGAACGCATTGTGAACTGAATCGAAGCCTCAAACAACAAGAAACAAACATACCTTAACCTACCAAAACCTACCTTTTTGGTAGAGTCCCTATAACTTCCATATTAGGGTTTATAAGAAGAACCTACAAAAAGGTGGGGTTTGGCAGTTTAAGGTAGGGACCATGCGAGAAGCAGGTGTTGGCAAAAGGCGGCAAAACCCAGACCCCAGGTCTCAAAGAGCATACTATACGTACTCTACAGTAGAAGCCAGAAAGTTGGAACATAGTTGTCCTCATACCCTTAAGGTAAAGTATAAGGGATCCTAGCACGAATCCTCCTACAGCCATGTTCCAACTTTCTGGGTTCTACTATAATTGGCAGACCTGTAAACCCTAACACCTACAGTACATACTCTGCAGGTACATGAAGCCGGTCGGGTATTGCAGTCCTGCAGAACTACAGGAAACGCTTCCACGAGCCCCCACAAAGACCGTATCAACCATCCCAAAGGCTCCTTGTAGCCATATAGTACCTTAACCTACCAAAACCTACAAAAAAGTAGGGTCCCTATAAATGCCATATTAGGGTTTATAATAAGAACCTACAAAAAAGTAGGGTTTGGTAGGTTAAGGTCCCTAAAGTACCCATATAGGAACCCCTTTAAGGCCTAAGTTTATACTATATGGGCACATGGAGCCTTAGGGCATGCCCTTTCAGCGGGTTTAGGGCTCAGAGGGTTCAGGGTTTCGGATTTAAAGGGTTTAGGATTTATAAGGTATTAGGGTTTCAGAACCGGCCACAATACGCTTGAAAAGCCCGTGCAACACGTCTTTGGAGCACAGCGTTTAGAGTTTAGGCCTTTCCAAAGGGGTTGAAGGTTTAAGGTTTCGGGAGAATGCTTTCGGCACCCTAGCTGGATGCACATGGTCTTTATCGGGGGTTTTGTTGAACTTGTTTTAAGGCTTGCTAAAAGGAGCCCCTGCAGACTCAACTGAACCAGGCTCCCGGGCGTTGCATCCCTGTCCGGCTCCCATGAGCCCAAAGAGCCAAGAAGGGAACCTGCTCACGGCTCAATGCAGGGCCGTTCGGTAGAAACAATAAGTATGGTTTTTCAATTTTACAAAGGGTTTCTACGAGGTTACTACAAGGGTGAAAAGTACGGCCTTGACATTTACAAGAGGGTTCGGGGAAAGCAATTCCTATGTGTGAATTGGAACCATAAAGGCACCCAGTGAATTTCTCATCATTGCGCCCCGTACATTCGGTAAATGTCACAAGTGCATGTTCAAGGTTGAGGTGGGTAGATCTTCGTTGCAGGTTTAGGGTTTAGGCTTGGCTCAAGGCCTTGACAAAGCCCCTTGTAGATTTGAAGTTCAGCATTTCGGGGCTCAGGGCTTTGGTATACCAGTGAATGTTATACCACGAGGAACTAGGGTAGGCACCTTAGGGACCTATATAGTAGTTGCGAATGTATTTAGCGACAGGTAGGGGGCCTCTGCTTGGGGAGCACTTGAGAGAAGTCTAGCCGACGCTGTTCCCTAAACCCTAAGCCCTAAAGCTGTGCAGCTCCATTCTCTGGCGCGCGTGTGCTGACACAGGCTTGGAGACATCGTGACTCGCCGCCGTTGACTCAACCACCATGTCCGAGACTTGAAACTTTACACTGTCATGTTGTCTTTTCGCGGAGCGGCGTCCGCAGATGATGAGACGGCAGGACTATCGCATGGGCGTGTGCTTGTCCTTATGTATATTGATGAGGAAATTCAATCTTACCCATGGGCCCCAAAGTAGTTCCTTTTTGGGGTTCATATTTAGAACTCTATATGGTAATCCCAAAAAGTAACTACTTTGGGGCCTATGGGGAATACCTCGACCCAGAAGCCCTCGACGCTGAACTCGTCAGCTACAGACGGTTGAGGGCCCTAAGGTACTGTCTGACTCAGTGCATCTATCTGTTTGCACAATGGTTGAGGAGTATTACCGTATTGCCCACAAGCCCACAACTTCGAAAAGACGTAGCCCCAGGGCCCCATGCATCTACATAGTACCTATAGTCTCCATTGTAGTTCCTTTTTTTGGTTTAACCAAATATATAATTAGGATCCTATAAGGTATCCCCAAAAAGGAACCACAATGGAGACTATAGACCGGAGTCCCCTTTCAGACCTGAGCATTTACGATATAGGAACAAGGTGCTCCGAAAATTCACCTCTTTGCCCTGCCTGGCGGGTTCAACTTTAGGATGCATGACATGAAAGACATGTTTTGCAAGGACCTAAACCCCGAACCCCCCAAATTAACCTTTACTAGAGGCGTTAAGGTCCGCAATAGTGGTACTTAAGCTCTAATAAGGGGCACTGGAGGGGGTGTTGGTGCATCTTGAACCCTGAACCCCTGCACCCGTCCAAACATTGCAACCTGGATCCTTAAGCCCCTGCCTAGATGTGCCTATACCGCGGCAAAATCCAGTACGAAGGTCTATACAACCCCCAGCGCCCTTTAAAACCCGGTGAACAGAAATACAGCCGGGTAGTTGTCAAAATTAAGGTCCCTTTTTGGGTACCCTAAATAATAGGTGCCGTATTATAATAGGGCCCCAAAAAGGACCATAATTTTGACAACCACCCAGCCGTTAAGACCCTCCTTTACACCTTGAGGTTCCCTGTACCTGTATTGTATAAACTGGAGGTTTAGGGTTTAGGGCCCTTCAAGGAGTTCCTATATAGGTACTCTACGGCCTAAGTCCTAAGTATGTACTATATAGGTACATGAAGCCTGATGGAAACAGGCGCCTTAATAATTAGAATAGGGCAATGCCCACTTTTCTATAATTGCAATAAGGAGCCCTCAAAATAGTATTGGCAATTAATTATTAAGGCCCTTAACCCTAAACCCTATAACCTAACCCTAAACCTCCCAAACTTTACTGGATCTCTTGCAAAAGAGCCCCAACAAATCCGGCCTGCCGATTCTTGGCTTCGACGCTGCGGCTCAAACCGGATCTTCCGAACGCGCCAGGGGTGAGCTTGGGCCTATGTCCCTAAGGGTCCCCCTAATCCTAACTCCTACGTTTAAGGCTTTCTTTACAGGGTTCCTTGCTTTCTTCAGACCGTGACTCAGCCTAAATTGCTTTACAGCTTTGGGTTAATTCGGGTTTTTTGGAGATAAGGGTGATAAGGGCCGTGATGCGATACCCCAACCCTAAACTCTAAACTCTCAGAAGTCTAACAAGCGTAAGGGTCGAAACCCTGCTGCACTGAACAACCAGTAGCCGTCAGTAGCCCAAAGCATAAAGCCCGAAGAACTCTCGAAACCTTGTCGGGCTGAGCGTGTAGGGTTCAGCCTAAACCCTAAACCTAAACCTCAAAACACCTCAGCACTACGGCCAAAATCCTGAACCCTATCTTTAGAAGAGGCTTTTCAGATTTTGAGGCTGCGGAGGCAGGAGGCCGAAACCTCAGAAGGGACCTAGGGGTTTGGGATGGGTTCGGGTTTAGGGTGACAGAGTTCAAGGCTATTTGGGTTTGAAGGTTTCAGCATTTCTTTAGGGTCTACCGATTCTAATATGTTGGGCTTAGGCTCCGGTCGAGGACTTTCGTGTTTACGGTGGGTTATACAGGTTGCCTCAGAACATGGGCGTGCTTTGGAGCCTCCAGCTGTGGCTGGTGAGCCAATTTCTGCGGAGCAGTACAAAATTCTGAGAAGTCTGGACTCAAAGGAATGTAATTCAGATGTTTCTTGAGTATGATGTATAAGGCATACTCCTCGGCTCTGAGGGTTTTGGAGCCTCAGGGGAGGTTGTTACTGTTGAGGGTTCTAGTTCTGCGCAGTGTGCACACACCCACAACATCCACAAAACGTAATCCTTCTGCCTTACTTTGAAGAACATCCAGCAACAGCAAACAACGCAAGATAGGGGCCTTACTAATTAGAATAGGGTTTGGGGGCCGTTATACTATAATTGTAATAAGGAGCCCCCCCTCCCCCCCCAAAGTAGTATTGGTAATTATTAAGGTCCGTATATTAAACGTGTGTTGCACCCTATCACTTGGTCGGTTCAGCGGCTTCAGAGGATCCGGGTTGGGCACTTGCATGGGGATGCTAGTCCCGAAGTCAGCAACATTAGGCTCAAGAGTGGTTTTTACTGGCAGCATCCCTGAGACGCACGGGTAACTATCCTGCACGCCCTCACCGGGAGCCCTTCACCCTAAGCCGCTCAGTGCAGCATAAAATACACCGAAAACCATATTCTAGTTACTACGGCCTCTACATCATAGAACCCTTCGTTTAACCTTTGGACAGAGCACTTAGATTCGATCGTTGATCTCTTACATCATAGAACCCTTATAGTGAACCTCGGAAAGTTGGAACATGGATTTAAAACTATTAGTGCTGGGATTTCCTATACTTTACCTTAAGGGAATGAGGATAATGAGGATCCAACTTCCCGGCTTCTACTGTGTAGTAATCATAGGGACCCTTCGGGGGGTAGGGGGGAGGGGTAGGGGACTATACTTCCTAAATAGGCCATATTGAGTCCTCATGACAGGAATAAAGGCCCCCTACCCCCCTCCCCCCTTTCCCCCCCTAAGGGTCGTTATGAAGTAATTATAACCCTTAGATAGGAGGCTTGAAAGGACCCTCTTTGTTGAGGGTCGGTGGTGTGGGGCACAGACTCAAGGATTCTCGGCCTCAGGTATCTTCCATGACAAAGTGGCTTCGGCGTAGGGCGAACCCCATCACGGAAGACTCTTACAAGATCCTCATAGGGGAGTTTCCGAAAATTGGGGTACCTTATTATGGGGTCCTTATAATAAGGATCCTACTATTTAGGGTACCATTTTAGGGTCCCCTATTTTCGGAAAGCCTCATAGAATCCTCAACTCAAAGCGGTCATTCAGGGTTGAGGGCCTTGGACCTAGGGTTTAGGGGACAACAACCTAAACCCTGATATAGGGGCCTTAAGACATAGAATAGGGTTCTGGGGCCCAGTATACTACGATTATAATAAGGAAGCCCATTATGTTATAGTTACAATAAGGAACCCACAAGATAGTATAGGCAACTATTCAGGCCTCTATATCAAACCCTAAACCGCTGGAACTGAGAGCGATGAGGGCGCTCTCCGACCATGCGGATCTTGTCGATGTCGCCTGAGCAGGACAGCAGTCCCTACTTGGAGGGTCGGGGGACTTAATAAGTAGGGCTCCTTCAAGGGATCCTTAAGGTTGACGGGATCTATAAGGGTTCCATACGGTAATGGAGGGTCGGGGGACTTAGTAAGTAGTTATGATACTTAGTATAGACGCATAGAAGTAGCACTACCCCAACTAGGATCCCTTTGCATCTCTGATAACTTTACTTATTTCCTAATTGCTACGTCGCCCGACCCTCCAAGATAGACTCCAGGTACCCAATAGGCTTACGGAGTTCTGGTATAGATACATGCAGTGAAGGCTTTAGCGTTTAGGGTTTAGGTATCTGTAAGGCCTCAACGCATGCTACATAGGTACTTCAATCCAGGCTGTAAAGCCCTGTAAAGCCAGAGACCCCATTCCCCAACCCTAAACCCTGCACCTTCAGGGTGGTGCGAATCAAGGGTTTCACGGGGTTTCCGACGCCTCATGTGACGCAGGATGTTGCAAGCTCAATGGGAGCTTCAGATGCTGCTGCCTTGCTTTTTCCCCCTAAACCTTAAACCCACTACTAAGGGCCATAAGGTCTCTATTACAGGGTCCTTAAGGGGTCCTGACATGAGCCCCCGGAGAGAAATATCCTTCGAAGAAACAGTAGAGAGCCCCTCCCAAATACTAACAGAGTCAGGTGACTTAGTAACCATGTAACAAGTAGGCTTACAAGTGCCTTGAACGGGATCCCAATCAGGGTTATGATACTTGCAACTCTAAAACCCTACTGTACTTACTAGGTCTCCTGACCCTCCAAGTATGATGTAGAGTCCCTAAACCCTGAACCCTAAGCCCTATACGCCCTAAATCTTAAGCCTTATAAACCCTAAACCCTAAGCCTTATAAACCCTAAACCCTAAGCCTTATAAATCCTAAACCCTAAGCCTTATAAACCCTAAACCCAAGCCCTAAGTCCCTTCCAAACACCACAGCGAATAGGGTTTTGGGGCCCATTACGGCCCATTTTTGCGATACTTATAATAAGGAACCTCCGAAATAGTGTTAGTGAGCATTAAGGCCCCTAATATAGAACCCTATTATGATAGATCCCTTATAAACCCCCCTTTAAGGATCCACAGCGAATAGGGTTTTGGGGCCCAATACGGCCCATTATACGATACTTATAATAAGGACCACCGAAATAGTGTTCGTAAGTATTAAGGCCCCTAATATCGAACCCTATTATGATAGATCCCTTATAAACCCCCTTTAAGGATCCACAGCGAATAGGGTTTTGGGGCCCATTACGGCCCATTATACGATACTTATAATAAGGACCCCCGAAATAGTGTTAGTAAGTATTAAGGCCCCTAATATAGGACCCTATTACGATAGATCCCTTATAAACCCCCTTTAAGGATCCACAGCGAATAGGGTTTTGGGGCCCATTACGGCCCATTATACGATACTTAAAATAAGGACCCCCGAAATAGTGTTAGTAAGTATTAAGGCCCCTAATATTGAACCCTATTACGATAGATCCCTAGCAAATAGGGTTTGGGGGCCCATTATGGCCCAATAATAAGGCCCCCTAGATTAAAGAGTCCCTTCCAAATACCACAGCAGGCTTCGAACCCAGAGGATCCCGAATTTTTTGATTTCCTCGCGTACCAGGACCCCCCCCCCCCAGGGGGCCCTTGAATAGAGGACTTATGGCCCTTAATAGTGGGTATTTGGGGTATATTAGAGGTTGGGGGGTTTAGGTAGGTACTCGCGACGGTTTATGGTTCAGTTACTCTCCTGCGAACTTGTGTTGTAGAACTCAAAAGTTAAGCATGGGGTGCTTCGACCATTGGGCGAAGCCCGAAACGTGGCCCTCATCTCCAACCCACAAGCCCTCAACGTCCAAGTCCTAAACGACCCTGTACCGTCTATATGGAATATTTATATGCAAAAGCAGAGACATTTACCATCAAACCCTCCCTCAATAGACTTTGTAATGGGACAAGGTCAGCAAAGCCCCAAACCCATGGGACGCCTCCCATCTTGTCGTTCATGAGCGCGAACCAATCCTCAGCTCTGTGGCGAAGGCAAGTAAAAAAACCCTAAGGCACGAACGCATGCGCAGTTCAAGCAAGGCACCTGTGTGCGCGGCTTCAACGGTTTAGGAGTTTACATGAGTTTAAACGTCTAGGCTAAACCTGATAAGGGCTTAGGGTCTGCAAGGTCGCTAGTTGTAGGCTCTATAGGGCTCACGATTTCGGTGCAATCTTCGGCTTGGCCAAGAAAAAGCACCTCACAGCCAAACTACTCATCATGAAAAGCCTTTGATGCCCAAACCTGATCCAACGTCCGCAAGCAACGAAATCTCGGACTCAATCAAACTCGTATAGCCCTGTAAACCCTAAACCGCATCAGCGATGCAAACATGAAACCCGAATGACCCTCAGAAGCAAGCAGGATCCCAGTGGTTAAGATCCCCTAAGGGTCCATGTACTCATATAGTATATACATTGGCCTTAAAGTAGTCCCTATGTAGGTACTTTGGGGCCAATGTATATACTATTTGGGCACATGGACCCTTAGGGATCATTAATTTGAAGAACGCTCTTTCAACTCCCGAGTTCAGGGTCCGCCGTAAACCCTACTTTGAGGGTCGGAGGACGTATTAGTAAGTAGTGTAATTTTTCAGAGTTTGAAGTTCCACAACCCCACTTGGGATCTCTTTTAGGGTACTTACCACTCTACTCATATACCTACTTGATTACTAATTTCCCCGACGCTCCTGGTAAACCGGCAAACCCCTTAACCATAAACCATAAAGGGTTTAATGCTTTGGGGAACTCCACTGGCAGGATGCAAAGTGGGGCCTTTGCGAGGCCTCACTCATGACAGTAACCGACGGTCTTCCTGAACTGTGTGTTGCGGGCATGATCGTAGAAATGACACTCAAATGAGCAAAGGCGTTCCAAGCAACGCCCGACAAACGTTGTGCCGCCATGTGCAGGAAACTACGCCCTACGCAACCTGCAAGTACACCGCGTCTGCGCCCAAACCTGCACATTCGGACTCTAACATTATGCCGCCCAGCATTCCAAGCAACCCTTGGGCAAAGACTTAAATGATGCATCCTTCTGTCGGCGTTGGTTGCGACATGTTGAAAGCCTGCACAGATGTGCTGCAGATTTGGGTTTACGGTGTGGGATTTAAGGTCTAGGCCTTCATGGACTTTGGAAAAGCAGTTAATTAAACCCCCGGTTACCTGTAGTTGACAAGCCACTTCCTCAAGGGCTACACCGCCAGGATACCATAGGAGACCTACTCGATCCGATCCCTTTGGCAGCCAGTCTTTGCAAATCGTATGTAAAGCCCAGCTACAGCGACATTGTCTCGAAACCCCATTAAACAAAAACGCATGTAGAACCCTCTGGCGTTTAAAACCCTGTATGCCGTGTACTAGAAACAACACAAGAATAGGTTCGTCACATTAAGGGAAACTTAAAAGATAAATCACATACACATATACATAAATAAATGTTTGAATGAACAAACAGGTGAGTGTGTATATATAATATACACAAATACATACATACACATACGTGCATGCATACATACATGCACGTTGCCAAGATTCCGCCACCCAGAAGATGAACTTTCCACCGGCCTGGACCGACCAACGGAAGGAGAGGAGGGTGGTCGGAGAGTAGAGATGGGGTTTAGGGTTTACGGTGGAAAAGTAGAGAGGTTGTGAGGGCTTGTTGCAAACAAACCTTGAGAGTTTCAAGGTTTATAATTATGGTAGTTCTAGGCCCCCGAGGTTGAGAACTTGGGGGTTTGTTCACGATGTCGGTTTAGTCGAAGCTTAGACAGGGCTTACTCTGCCATGCCCCGCCAGTCCAACAGCGCAGTTTACCTGTGTGCACAAGGGCTGCAAAGGTCGTTTCACGTCTTGGGAAAGAATCAGAAACTGCAAGCGTTAACGGAACTGGAACGGTTTGTCGGCTCTGAACTATTGCAGGGCAATTGAAGGACACAAAACTTCTGGACAAGGTAAAGGGTATGCTGTCTAGCTCATCGAGCGTCGCTTGATAGAGCTGCGGCATACGGCTGACGTTCCAATCAGGACGGTTACGCACTATTCTTTATAAACCCAAGACAAAAGGGGACGACAAGTCTCAAGACTCCAAAGACTGAAATCGCGCGCAAATAGTTTCCCTATTACTGTTATTTGGATCTGAAAGGATGCACCTCACAATCCCGGCCATCTTTATTCACTTCGAGCCGAGATCGATCCATCCGAACACGTTCACAAGCCGATCGGCTAGGACGTGCGGGAGATTCTACTCCAGATCTTTGGCAAAACCACAATCGCCGTGCTTGCATCTAGACGTTTAACGGTTCTGGGGTCAGGCGTAACTTCTGCAATTCCTCGTTACGGCACTCTACAGCTTCCGTGTAAAATGTTCAATACCTGTTTCTTGCGGACACCATGATGCAAAGACTGAACAATAGATTATTAGCCAGGACATCGCAGAAATGGTCCATCGGCGACGATGCGCGGAATGCAAAAATCTATGGCTAAAGGCCCATTAATAGGCTTCTAGCGACGACGACTATTACGACGACTACGGCTACCACGACTCCGATTCCGACTACGACGACGACTACTGATTACTGCCGCCACTACCAGCACCACCACTATTGCTACGGCTACTGCTACTTCTGGTGCCGCTGCCGCTGCCGCTGCTACAGCCACTGCCACTAATGCCACTGCCGCTGCGCTTGCGACTGCGTCTGCAACTGCCACTGCGACTAGGACAGCTACTGCTACTGCTACTGCCACCGTTAGCGCTACTGCAGCTGCCGCTGCTACTACCTGGGGATCCGACAACATACCTTTTTAAGGGCTCTTCTCTAGAATTGAGGGGTCATAACCTACTATTGTTTGTAGGGTTTGTGCATGCAAGTAAACTACTACTACTACTACTACTACTCCTGCTGCTGCTGCTGCTACTGTTGCTACTACTACAACCGCTACCACTGCTGCTGCTGCTGCTGCTACTACTACTACTACTACTACTACCAGCACTAGCGCCAGCGCCAGCGCCAGCACCAGCACCAGCACTAGCACGAGCACCAGCACTAGCACTGCCACCAACACTAACAAAAACTTGGGCTATACTACGACGACGACTACTACTACTACTACTACTGCTACGACCACCCACTGCGGACTCTCGCTGCAGTTGGATCGGTCTGAATGCTTCGGTCCTGATGCACCCGAGGGTCACAGACAATAAACTTGATACGCAATTAACCACAATTACCCGCAGACTCTAAAAACCCACAAACAAAATCTGCCTTACTTGAAACCCAAGCCCTATACACCATGTTACAAAGCTCTCAAGGAGCTCCTAGCCTTCTTTTTGTGTAGGCAATCGGGCTCCTATGGATATGTACCGTGTAGGTAGGTCAACATATGCTACTGCTATTGCTCTATGCCCTAACCCAAGACTTTCAAGGAAGAATTCTCAGTCTTCTGCCGCAGCGACTTGCTACTTATGTTCTAAACCCTAAGCACGAAACCCCCAAACCCTAAACCTATGATGCTACGGAAACGTATCCTACGGGGCTCCAACTAATCATCCTAAAGCTAAAGTCGCTTTGTATGATAAACTGTCCCCCGCCTCCAAAACAAAACACATGTGTCACGATTAAGTAAAAGAGCAAAAGACCCTGCCGAGTAGTAGGATCCACAACGTTGGGATCCTCCCAGCGAGACTTAATCAAGTGGAGCCTTCAACGACATCCATGAAAGGCGTAGCACCACAACTTCACCTCTATCGGGCTACGAGGGTTCTTTAACTTGAACCTCCATCACATGAGTCTGTCAACAACTCCAAACCCACACCCCGACACCATGTCTGCGCTCCTTGGTGCATTTGTTGACGTTGACGCACTTGAACACCTCAGTTCTGGTTAGAGGGAGCCCGGAACCCGACCACTACCAGAGAGTGCTGTTTTGCAGGTGGACGCAACACCCGACCTGACCCTAAAGCGCACATCACGAGATATTCATGGGAATACAAAAGGAGGACGACGACGATTGATCACCATAATCTCGTGCCGTATCCACTACATCTAACTCCTAAACCCTAAACCCTCAGCCCTAAACCGAAACACTGCTCTGCCATCCGGGGCACGCCCTGCGCAATGTGCATCCGACCACTGGGCTCGAAGCCGTCGTAGCAGATCTTGGAGAGCTTAAAACATTTCAGTCGAGGATATGAAAGTTCAGATAAACACCCGGTCCCCTGCTTGAGTCTCTTGGGCATGGTATTGCATGCGGTCTAGTCGAAAGATTTCCGGCTTGTTACGTTTAGTTTTAGCCTCCTCAAAGCCCTAACCTGCATGCAGGTGAGAGTTTAGACGGCACACAATTATGTGGACGGGGCCAAGTTGCGGATATGCATTCTCGGAAGCAACGGGACAGAGATATAACCACCAATGCTCGCGCTCAAAGTTGCGGCATCATAGTTTCCTTGTCAAAGGATGCCCCAGTATCCTGTAAGGATCCATATACCCACATGGTATCTTCTCTGGCCAAAACAAGTCATCCCCATGTATGTACTTGAGGCCCAAAGCATATACAAGTTGGGCGCATGGATCCTTAGAGTTACACATGTCTGGAAGTGTGAAACTCCTCACTGACACCCGATTCTAGCTACTCCGCGCGATATATCAGGTGGTTCTGGAGGCAGGCACCAGGCTCATTTAGACCCTGGACGATCCTGCCAGTCAAGAGCAGCAGCCAGAAGACGTCACTGCCAGGGATCCGAGCCGTGTCAAGCCCTTCCAAGGCTCTGGAGACCTTGCTAAGGACAGCCCACGCAGTCCTACAGGCTTGTACCAGGCAGTGTCCCCGAGCAGGTTTTATGGGACCGCACGCATTCCGTCCTGCTGCCATGTACCCAAACAGTATATACTTTGGCCTGAAAGTACTCCCTATATACGTACATTGGGCCCAAAGTATATACTATTCGGGTACTTGGACCCTTAGGGTTAGCGATCACGACCACCAAGTCCAAGAAGGATCGCTCCCTGCAGTTTTCAGCTATCATCGGAGGCACGTGCAACGCCCGAAACCCTGAACGCCCTGAAACGCGCAAACCCAAAACACGGGTCGAAGTCCCTATGAAACCCATATACAAGCAGATGATTAACGACCAACTCGCCCCCCCCTCCAAGCACCAAAACCTTGTGGGAACACATCGAAGAATCTATCTATCGATATCGAGCTACCCATCCATCGATGTATCTAACTATCGATGTATGTGTTTACATGTACATATACATATACATATACATATACCCATATACACATGTACACGTATGTACATATATACATATATACATATATACATATATACATATATACATATATACATATATACATATATACATATATACATATACATATACATACACATACACATACACATACACATATATATATATATATATGTATACAAACAGATATATATATATATATATATATATATATACATAGATACAGGTAGGCAGATAGGTAGATACAGATACAGATACAGATATAGATATAGATATAGATATAGAAATAGATATAGATATAGGTATAGTCATGGATACGGATATGGATGTAGAGATACATAGGTAGATAGATAGGTACAGGTGTGTATATGTATATATAGTTATAGAGAGAGAGAGATGGAGAGAGACAGAGAGAGCATATCGTAAACCATCAAACAAACTCCAAATTCTAAACCTACCCTAAACTGTGAATCAAACCTAAATCAAACTCTAAACCATAAATCCCTTAAGCCCTATAATAAGCTCTCAACCAACCCTTAAAGCCTAAACCATGCCAAACCAGCCTAAAACCCGAAACTCAAAGCCCCAAATCAACTCTTCAACCATAAAGAAACCCTCACTCTTGACCCTAAGCACCCCAAGCCCTAAAACCCTTAGCCCTAAACCCAGGAACCCTAAACCTTTCAAAACCCGAGGGGCGAAGTCAGGCTTCTTCTCCAACAGCTTCCGAAGCTCGGGCTCGGTCTGGCACTCCTTTTGGGATATCTTACGAAGTCTTTCGAGGTGTAGGGTTGCAGGGTTTAAGGGTTTAGGGTTTCAGGACCTGGGGCTTTAGGGTTTAAGGGTTAGGAAACGAGCTTGCTTCACAAATAGGGTCGTTTGTAAGGTTTGAAATGTATATATATATATATATAGAGAGAGAGAGAGAGCGAGAGATCTTTCTTTATATAGAATTTGCAGCCGGGGCTATGGGTTTGAACAAAATCCTTATAACTTATAAGGCTTCCGCTTTTATGTGGGAAGCTCTCAACATAAATACTTTAGGATTTTGTGGAATTATCGGGTTCTATTGCAACATGAAAGAAGAAGGGTTTGGTAGACAGGTTTATTGTTCAGGGGCTAGGTTTGGGGGTTCAAGATTCATAGGGTTTAGAGCGTCTTGCTTCGGACTGTAATTAAGCTGCCGCTGACATTCGGCAGATGCCATGGTATGCCCATGTGGACCCCTCCTCGACGTGACCATCACACATGATAACTGCTAGACTTGGGGTCATTGTACGCATCCAATAACTCTCGCCCTTAAGGCATTAATTCCCTTTGCCAGCTCCGGAAAAGAGACGAAAACGACTCAGGACAACACCGCGTCACTACGTAGTCCTCCACAACCCAGGTGCCCGAAAATGCCAACGTTCCATTACTATACTATTCCCTCAGTTAGACTTGCTTGTCCAGTATCCTGGGGGAACTATGGGGTTAATTAGAACCTAAAATAACAGCGCTGCTTAAGAAATCATTGGTTTAAGAAATTGGGCCCCTCGGACAGCGGTGCGACACAAAAATATATACTTAAAATGCGCATTCAAAACAAGAAATCCAGGGTACCCTGGACTCGGCCTGCCAATTTCTTATTTTGCTCTTTCTCTTTTGTCTACGCTGGTGTTGTCGCACAAAAAAGGAAACCAAGAAACTAAGGAATAAATTGAGGGGCTCGATTTCTTATTTTGGGGGGTTCTGGGCATGCCTAATAAGGGCTTAATAAGGCCTTAATAACAGCTTTGGAGGGCTTTAGAGGCTTTGTCAGGGCTTAATAAGGGCTTAAACTAAGCTTTGCCATTTGGGAAAAAAACCACCAAAATAAGAAATTGAGGGGCTCCATTTCTTAAATTTACGAAATTGAGGGGCTCGATTTCTTATTTTGGGGGGTTCTGGTAAGGGCTGGTCACAAGCTGGGTAAAACATGGGATCGATCTGATGGCATTTCAGGAGTCTGAAGGATGCCATGCCTGAGTGGATACGCACGTGAGCTGGAATGGAACTTGCTTGGTTCTGGGAGGGCTGCGAAATATATTCGTGAGTATGGTATACTGACCCTTTTTTGCTTCCGCCCAAAGCGACGGCTCACCAGCCGCCCACGTTGACCTGGCAAATGGGAGAGACGACATGCATCGGGAGCAGATGGCGAGGATATGCAGGCAATGCAGCTCAGAATACAACTCCCAACAGGCTTTTTTTAGTGAGAGGCACGGCTTGACACGTCCAACAGGGCACCTGCCGCACGACCCGGCCCTTGGATGCGTTGAATCTTGTGCAGCCACACAGCTAAGTCAGCCATCCCACCAACGGCTTGGCACTGAAGAGGTGCAGCAGCCTTCTTCGCGAGGGTTTTCCATCCCTCCTTGGCCAGCACGGCGAAAAGAGCACAGATGTCCTTGTGATTTGCTGTGTCCCAGACATGAACCTTAATAACCGGGCTTTTGACTTGAAGTACCCAATAGACCAGCTAAGTCAAAAAAGCAGGAAATAGTAAATAGTAAGAATTTTCACTTTGTTTCAAATTGACTATCACTTCGAAGTTAAAAGTGGGCGTAGAAAATAGTCACTTTNATTTTCACTTTGTTTCAAATTGACTATCACTTCGAAGTTAAAAGTGGGCGTAGAAAATAGTCACTTTGCGTGGCATCAAAGTCACTTTGCGAAGTTAAAAATTAACTTTGAAGTCAACGAGGGGCCAAACTGCTAATGGAAGTTTCCTGTAAACTTCCTCTAAACTGCTTCTGAAACTGCTTACAAACTGCCGCACTTTGGTTAGCAGTTTCGGGGGGCCCAAAAGCAAAACTTCCACTAAACTGCTCTTCGTTTTTGGCACTGTTTCTGTGCTCGAAATAGGGTGGATATGCACACAGAACACATGTATATACCCACAGCCACAGCCACACCCACACCCACCTACACACACATCTACACAAAATGCCTTATCCATATGTACATGTGTACACAAATACGCACAACAATGCACTGTCAAACAGCCAAAAACTCATTAGCAGTTTCGGCCCGGCACAGAAGCAGCTTAGAAGCAGTTTCATTAGCAGTTTCGATTTTCCAAATTAACTTCATCGTAAAAAGTTTACGATGAAGTTAACTGCCGTTTTGACTTTGCCGGGGCCCAACTTTAACTATGAAGTTAGCNAGAAGCAGTTTCATTAGCAGTTTCGATTTTCCAAATTAACTTCATCGTAAAAAGTTTACGATGAAGTTAACTGCCGTTTTGACTTTGCCGGGGCCCAACTTTAACTATGAAGTTAGCGATCAAAAATTAACTATTCACTCCGAAGTTAACGGTCATAGTCACTTCGCGTTTTCACTATTTCATAGAAATCTCCTTTTTTCTATAAAAAAGGGATTTGCTACTTTTTTGACTACCCTGGTNCAAAAATTAACTATTCACTCCGAAGTTAACGGTCATAGTCACTTCGCGTTTTCACTATTTCATAGAAATCTCCTTTTTTCTATAAAAAAGGGATTTGCTACTTTTTTGACTACCCTGGTCTATTGGGTAACCATATAACATGTGCTATATGGTATTATAGAGTCCTTGTGTCTCTCCTCGAAGCGCGGAGTAGTACGACAAGCAAGGGCTCTGTTGCTAGGAGCCAATCGAAGCACGCCTGCTGCTCGACCTTGCTCCCACGAAGTCTTGTCGGTCACCCGCAAGTGCAGCACCCCAAATGCAAGGATCCGTTTCCCCTTGAGTGGGGAAGCCAGCATTCAAGCGCGGCACAAGCAGCCCCTTGACCATTCTGGTGGGCTGCGGTTTGCATGTCTCACCGTCATCCGCCGTCTTGCGGCGATACGCATGATACCGTCTGCCGTGCGATGACAGCCACAACTCTGCGCAGCGCAAGCCCAAAGGCGTCAGAGGCAGAAAAGCCTGTGCAGGTCGGCAAGCCTGAGAAAAGGAACCCGCAAGCTTCGAGGCTTCAAGCATGAAGAAAAACAAAGAAAGAGGGCAGCTAAAGCAAGCTACGCACCTTGACACCGTCGACAATGGAACCTTGGGCAGAAGGCCATGTGGCCCAAGAATCTTCGCCCAGTGGGGTAAAGGCCAGCAATGTCAAGCTTTCGACTGTCGCCGGGTTCAGAGGCCCACAATGGCTTTCGAGCTGGCGGGAAACGCAGCCTAGAGCCCTTTCCGTCGTTCCGGTGCCACCGGGGAAGGGGTTGTAGACGTGAAAGACCTCCAACAGCTCAGCAGCGAAGCAGCCCAGCACAGAGTGGGTGACCTCCTTATCGTTGAGAAGGCTCCGCAGCTCACGATTGTCCATCAATTTCCTGGAAGCCAGGTCAGATTCATGTTTCCAAGCCAGGTGTTCAGCGAAACCAAGCATCTGCTGCCAAGCACTATCTTGGAAGCTGCGATCTTCACCGTTCTTCAATGCTCTGCACAATCTGAACAACTTGCGCTTAGCTTGCCGACAGAACTCTGGATAACTGTCGCTGTCATCCGGCCTCTTCTTGATTGCTTGCATCCAAGGCCGCAAATCAAACACATTGAGATCGCTCACCAGGGTGTCTGGAAAGTCAGAGTGGAGTCTCCGGATACACATTGCAACTACGAGTTGGGCAGAACTGTACGCCTCCATAATCTCAGCCTTGGCATTGTCGTTCCAGAGGGACAGAATCTTGCCTTTGCAAGCCAACCACGGCAGTTCCTTCAGATTCGTTAAAGCTGTGTAGGTGGCTGTCTCCAACTTGTGTCCCTGATACCGCTCTGACCCAGGCTCATCGAAGATATGCCCTTGAAGAAACAGAGTGTCCAGGCGATGGCACCATTCATCCACCACCCGCCGAGCGATGGCAGGGTCTCGGCATCTTGGTTGCGGGGATGTTGGAGCGAAGGCCGGAAAGTAACCCAAAACTTACAATGAAGGGGTATTGTTTTATTATTGCACTGCATGTCCATAAACTTGATACTACGTGTGTAAATCTTCAGACTGGGAAAATGTGCAGTCTATCCCAATATGGATTTGAGAGGAAGGAACGAGGTATCAAATAGTCGCAGAAGTCGTGCGGCTTCACATCCGAAGTCGGCTGATAGGCCTGCCAATGCCGCATGGCGCGGGCCCATGTCATCCAACAGACGTTGTGCCTTCTTCACTTTCTTGTCATCGGCTTCTGGATTTGACACCGTAGAGACACACAGCAAAAGGACTGCACTCATCAACAGAACATACATAAACATGTTGAAGGTGCGCCATGGATTCGAATCGCTGACGGGCGAATTGAAAATGCTTCAATATTGTCTGAAGCCCTGGTCCTTGTGCGCCACGTTTGTCCAACTGTCTGAACTTGCACGGCACCAACGTTACCACCATGATGGGCATCCCGCCAGGCCGCAACCGATCCATCCCCCAGGACCACAGCAAAGGCACCGGCTGTGGCAGATGCTTTCGCTCGGTTGATGTGTAGGGTCAGCGAGTCCCCATTCCGCACTCCAGAATCCTTTATCGCTGCAGTCACATCCAGAACAACTCCAGATGAGTTTATCAGCCGCCCTTTCCCAACTCCAAGAGCTGTCTGCGCACGGAATCTCAATGTTTCTACCTCCTCGTCCATGTGTGCTTTCACTGTTGCTGTCCTGCCACTGAGCAGCCTGATTTCCACAGTAATCGACATGTCGAACACTGCAGATGGAACTGTCAGGGTTTTGGAATGCTGCTCAGCTCAAAATGTAAAATAGTTTCCGGGGTTACTTACTTTATAGAACTTTCTAGTATAACTCTAAAGCTTTCTTGGTAATCGGTATGGTGGCAGCTGGGACTCTGACAGGATAGTTCGAGGCCAAGGAGTTTGGGTATTTGGGTGTAGGGTTTAATGTACGTATACATGAACCCCAAAAAGCCTACCATTCTGAGAATCCGTGCTATTACCCATAGGCCCCAAAGTAGTTCCTTTTGGGGATTACCTTGTAGAATTCTAAATTTGAACCCCAACAAGGAACTACTTTGGGGCCTATGGGTATTTCCTCATGGAAAGCGCTCAAAAAGTTAGGGAGTCCCGGGCTCAGGTAAGGGTCTTAGCGAAATTCTGTCACCCGCACGGTTTAGGGTTTAGGGACCCTGCCTCACCGACGGATCGGACCAAGTCGTACTTCCAGGAAGACCCTGCCAAATCAGCTTCGCTTTCAGGGGTGGTCTGAAGCTACGTAGGGGTTTCCAAAAATAGGGGACCCTAGGCTAATGTAGTACCTTACATAGTAGGATCCTTATTATAAGGACACCAAAATAAGGTACCCCTAATTTGGGAAACTGCCACGTTCTATGGAATGGAATTTGCGAATTTCGGGTGCAGTGCTTTCTGACTTTGGGGCTTCAGATATAGGACTTGACCTCAGAGGGCGTCGTGGAAGCATGCATGATAGACTATATACAAATTTTATATATATATATATATGTATATATATATACATATATATATATATCTATATACACACACTCTTACACACTAGGTCACTAATTCACGACCACCAAAACCCCCAAACCAAATCCTAAAACCTTGCCCCTCAAATCCTACGCATATATCAAAGCCCCAAACCCAGGAATCTCGCCGGTGGCCCCTGAAGCCTAAAGCCTAAACCCCATATACACTCTAAGCTCTGAATTCCGAATCCTCGAATGCCCAAGATCCTATGCCTGCAAGACCAAGGCCCCCCGACACTTGAACTCCCACCTTACGCGCCCATAGAGCCGCCTTAACCCAAAGGCTCCATGTACCCATATAGTAGGTACTTAGGCCTTAAAGTACCCATATAGAGACCCCTTTAAGGCCTAAGTGCCTACTATATGGGCACATGGAGTCTTAGGGATAGAGCCGCCTTAACAAATGGTTTAGGGTTGGGGGTAGGGTTTAGGGTTTTAATTATCCCTTGCCCATCATCCATATAATTACATGACCATTATGGAATGAGGTTCCAAAAGACCACCTACTACGGTTTTGGGGACCGAGTTCCACAATAGTAGTTTCCCAGACCCCCGGGAGGATCCAAAAAGTAGATCCCTTAAAGGGCTTCCTATAAAGTACCCTTTAGTAGCTGGGGTCCCAAATTAGGGGATCTACTTTTTAGATCCTCCCGGGGCATCCTCGTGGTTAGGTGTTTCTTAGAATAAGGAAATCATACTTCGTAGGAACACTTACCCTTAGGGTCCATGTACCCAAATAGTGCATACTTTGGGCCCAATGTACCTACATAGGGAGTACTTTAAGGCCAATGCATATACTATATGGGTACATGGACCCTTAGGGTTACATAGGGGCCTCAATAATTAAAAGAGGGTTTTTGGGGGGGGGCATGCTCTACGATAACTGTTACAAGGAACCCTAAGAACGAAATTGGTAATTATTTAGGTCCCTTTGTTACAGCCACCTGGAATCCGCCCTGTGGAACCTGACGTTGGCAACAAGTAAGGCGCGCCTGACTCTTCGGCAGCTTCCTGCCAAGCATGCAAGGCTTGCACGATTGAAAGCCTAAGCAGCGTGCTGTGGTGTTTGCTTAGGGTTTTATGTAGGGATTAAGGATTTCGGTGGATTGGGGGGTTTTGGGGAACATCGGAAACCCTTGAATCCCTAAACCCTGAACCTGCCGGTAGGTCCGTTCAAGGAGGCAGTGAATAAGTTCGATGCAGAGGGACACAGCCTCTGCTACCCTAAACAAAAACACGGGGGCTTATGATTACGTGGAGGTAGTTATAAGTGGCGTTGTAAGTCCCTTAATATTGGATAAAAGTATCATCATCCTGCGTTTTACCCCAGGTATAACTACCCATGAACCTCCAAGAAGGCATCCTTAGTGGGTCCTTGAAGGGTTGCTAAGACGGTTACCATAAAGGTTCTACTAGGGCCCCAAAAAAGCACAGAAGCAAAAACAGGATAGAGATATCCCATATACACCCCCTTATAATGACGCCAAATAAGGTAGGAATATCCCTATATAATGCTTATGCTCAGGTGCTTTTTGGGTCCCTAATTTATATCAGTCATGAGTCGTATTGAGCAAAACATTCCGTAATAACTCCCTTGCATGAAGCGCATAATGTAGGAACCTGATTAAGAAACCCTGGGCGTATAGCCCTAAGGTTTCTTAATCAGTTCCCTCATAACCCTCAGGCTCAAAAGACCCCCAAAACCTTACATAGTATGGTCTTTTGGGCCCAACAGCTTCAATATATGAGTCCTTAGAGCCTTAGGGGAAA
The DNA here is from genome assembly GCA_003297005.1 of Symbiodinium sp. clade A Y106. Lineage (NCBI taxonomy): Eukaryota > Dinophyceae > Suessiales > Symbiodiniaceae > Symbiodinium > Symbiodinium sp. clade A. The sequence continues at coordinate 37,590 of BGNK01003539.1, forward strand.
TGCTCCAAAGCCCTAAGCCCCAGGGCCGCAAGACCCTAAATCCTTCCCGAATCCCCAGACCCTAAACCCTGAACCCCTAACGCCCTAAAGCCCTAACGCCATAAAGCCTGAACCCCCAAAGCCCTTTTTGAAGGGAAGCCAACCTCCACCTGTGCAGCCCGGCGTGCCGACAAACGCCGGCAAGCACGGCCTGTCGCCACGGCCTGTTGGGGGTTTCGGGGTTTAGGGTTTAGTTAGGGTCCAGGGCTTTTGGCTGTGGGGCTTATAGGGTTTAGTGACCTTTGAGGATTTCGGGTTTAGGGATTTTCAGCGCTCTGGCTTAAAGTTTTAGAACCTGCTTGACAGGGATCTCCCAAAGTTGGCAAGCACATTGGTAAAGGTTTCCTAGGGGTTGTTGTTGTTGTTGTTGCAGGGCTTGGGCCTTTTTTCGATGCGCTCTTCTGACAGCACGAGATTTTGCAGGGTCGCTTGGGGTTCGTCGAAGATGTTGTGCTTATTTTGAGTTTGTCTGACTGTTGCCTGGAGCCAGAAGCCCAACACCCAGAAACACCACACCTCCACCAAAATCTTTTACTACCTAGAGGGTCATGCTCTTTAAAGGAACCCAGTGACTATAGTGTTATGACTTGTTATGACTGAGATTTATATAGAACAGGAAGGAAAAGTACGTAGCATAAAACGCGTAGCATAAAACGCGGGTAGGGCATGACCCTATCGGAAAAGGGGACCGCTGAGTTCCCACGTAAACCCGTACATACGCGCTAGGAACGACGCCACATCCGAAGACTAGAAACTCTAAGCCCCAACGACTACAAAAGGCACGACTCAAGCAGTAAAGCACCCCCCAAAACCCAACTTTAGGGTAGAGTTCGGGGGGGGGGGGTCCCATCTTTTATCTATACCTACATTTATATATAACTACACAAGGAACCCTGAGGCATGGTATCTACAACTATTCACGCCCGTATAATGAACCCTAAGAGCCGTAAACATTCAGCTCCTAAAACTACACCCCAGGGCTTCAAAGCGAAAACATTGCCCTAAAAGCTACAAGCATTAGGGTTTAGGTTTACGGCCTCAACCCTAACCCCTAAATCCTGAACCCAGAACCCTATGAAACCTGAAAAACTACACCCTAAACCCTAAACCCTGAACCCTAAACTCTAAACACTAAACCCTATAAGCCCTAAAAACAACACCCTAAACCCTAAACCCTGGACCCTAACCGTGAACTCTAAACACTAAGTCCTATAAACCCTAAACCCTCGGCTTCTGAGGATCCGGCTGAGAGCGCCGCAGCGCCGTAGCGGAAGCTCTGGTGCGCTCCTTCCAGCTGTTGTGCTGAATACCTACCCCAAGGGACCATGTGCCCATATTAGTATATACTTGGGCCTTAAAGGGCCTAAAGGGGTTCCAAGTATAGGTACTTTGAGGCCTAAGTGCATACTATATGGCTACATGGAGCCTTAGGGCTACTTGGAGGGTCGGGGGACTTAGTAAAGAAGGGCTCCTTGAAGGGATCCTTCAAGGGATCTGTAAGGGTTCTATAATGTTTGGGTACTTGTAAGCTGGATACCTAGACCCCTGCTTGCCCAGAGGGTCCACAGGGGTTTAGTGTGTAGGGTTTTATGGTTTAGGGTTCCAGGGTTTAGGGTTTTGGGGGTTAAGGATTGTGGGGTTTAGGATTTTAGAGATTCGTTTAGGATAATCCCTTGCCCACCAGGGGGTCCATATATACTAACATTATGGAATTGAGTGCCAAAAGACCATCCTTATTGTGGTTTTGGGGCCCTAATTCCATGCTAGTAGTATTATAAGAGTAGTATATATGGACCCGCTGGGTTGCGGTACCCTTTATTGGATGACTTTTGTTACTATAGGATCCTAAAAATTTTTTACTCTAAGATAACCAAGACAAGCTACTACATCTCAGCATACTGTATGCAGCAGAAACTAGACCCAAGAGTAACCTAGGAATAAAAAAGGGGTGCCCTTTTTGGGCTAAAGGGGGGTTTAAGAGAACCTAAACGAATAAGGGCCTACTCTGGGTCCTAGAGAAAAAGGCTCAGTAGACTGAGGAAGTCGGGCTCTAAGCCTACATTGCAGTGATTACAAGCCCTATTGCAACCTATGCACGTCCCCTGATCCTTCAAGTAAGGCTGTTATCGCAACAATACGCACTCATAAGCCTTCGGCTTCTAAGCATACTCACCCAACTAACTCTAAAACTAAACTCTGCAGCACTGTTTATCAGCCCTTTACATCGGGATTTACAGGGTTCATCAGGCTTCCATGGGTGGCTCATCAGGCTTCTAGTGTGTTGGGTATTGCAAAACTCGACAGCGAACCCTGTAAAGCCCCACCGGCCCTATGGTACGAAAAACAAAGGTCTGAATGATTGTTTCGAAGTGCACCCATATAGTCCCTGCATAGAGTCCACCATAATGCACCCTGAACACTGCCCGAACTGCCAAAAAACCCTTTATTTCCGAACATACAACCCTGGAGCATTTTAAAGCGACCCCTTCAATGCCCCATTCGCACCATATAAAACCCTGTGAAGATCCTCTAGAACCCGATAAAACCCTCTACAGAACCGGTTAAAACAAACAACTATCAGTCATCAAGGTCCTTGTATCGAAACCACGAGCTATCACAGGGCTTGGTATGGTTTTCATAGAGGCTTGCCCATAGGGCTTGTTGGTTTTTGATAGTTTTTCAACATGGTTTCGAAGGGTTTCGTAGGTTTGTGTCGTAGTAGTGTTCGCGCATTATTGGGCTCCCTTTTGGCAGGGTTTAAGTTTAGTCTAAGTTTATGGATAATTACATGCATTGTAATTACGTGCATAGGGTCGATACACAGATCACAGAGAGAGAGAGAGAGCGACCCTGAATGTAGCTACCGCGGCTTCCGGGGCGTTTACAGGTTTAGGGCTGAAGCTTAGGGGTTTAGAGGTTTATGGGTTCAGGGTTTGGGGCGCCCCTAAACCCTAAACCCTAGACCCTAAACCCTAGACTAGGCCCTAGACCCTATCCGAAGGTGCCCTTGCGGCCCTCAGCCCCGCACCAGGAACGCAAGTCCGTCTTAGTACCGTTTATCCACGTTCGCATCCTTTTTCGAGGCTCCCTGTTTTAAGGACTCTGTGACAACGAGAGCCATAAAGAGCCCAGCTTGTTGAACAGAAAAACAAAGTAACTTCTCCAGTCAAATCAAGATACCGTCCTTGATTGAATGGTTTCGGGTTCTCGGACTAACGGATCCTCAACCTAACCCCTTCACAAAACTCTATAAACCCCACGGAAAATGTTGAACTCTAAACCAAACCCTAAACCCTAAACTCGGAGAAAGTCCTGGACCGGCAGCAGCTTTGGCCGGGATGGCCGAAGTGAGGCTGACCTGCTGGCAATGTCTCTTATGATCTCTCTTGCGTACTAAACACTACTTCTTCTACTTATCCCTGCAGGTGCCCCGAGCCATCTGCTTGTTTCGAAACCCAGCAGAACAACGAGCCAGTTCTTCTCCATAGTTGGGGTTGGTGTTGCCTTTGTTGCTGCCCATTTTCATGTGCCTGATCCGAAGCATTTGCGGGAGGTTTGATGAGGGTTTAGGGTTCACGTCTTTGGTGGGCTGACTTTGAGGTCTGGGGCCCGGAATGTTTAGGGCCAACTTTAGGGTTTGTTCGGTTCAGGGTTTAACTGCTTTGTTGGTCAACGTTTGGTTTATTTAGGGTTGTGAGACTCTTAGGCTTTAGGGTTTTGGGAGCTTGGCATGCACGCTTTGGTCATTGGGTTGGGGTCAGCTCCAAAACCCTACTGACAAGCCTTCAAGCAACCCACAAACGCTTTATATCCGCAAACCCTTCAGAAACCCCACGAAACGCCCACCAACACCATGAAACATCCTACAAAACCTGGAAACAAAAACTCTGAGAACCCTTTTCACAATCACCCTCCAAAACTCTGAAACCCCCCTGATTACTACTAGGCGGAAAAGGCCCCAAGGAACGGGAGGGCCGCCTGCCCTCGGCGGCGAAGTGTCGACCTGGGTCTTGCCAGGATGCTCCCGAGGCTGCTGCCTCAACGATTTGGGAGTTTCCGAAAATTTGGGGGGCACCTTCTTTTGGGGTCCTTATAATAAGGATCCTACCAGTTACCTTCTTTTGGGGTCCTTATAATAAGGATCCTACTATTTACCTTATTTTGGGGTCCTTATAATAAGGATCCTACCTATTTAGGGTACCATATTAGGATTCCCTATTTTTGGAAACCTAAACCCTAAACCCTAAACCCACTCCCATTTGGGTGCTTTTGTAGGGCTCCTTTCTGAGTCTCTCGACCCTCCAAGTAGGCATTACTTGGAGGTTCATGGGTAGTTATAAGTGGGGTTATACGGTTATACGGTTGATGGACAAAATCCTGCACTACCTTAAGGACCCTAAACTATGGGAATTATGGTATATTCCTTATTATGGGTCATGCAGGATTTTGTCCATCAACCGTAAGTCCCCTAATCCGGGTTATAAGTATAGTTACCCCACTTATGACCCTACTTATAACCACCCATGAACCTCCAAGTAGGAGGGAATATGCTTTGGGATTGTATGGGCGGGAATAGGGCTTAGGGCTTTAGTGCTCTAGGATTTCGGGGTTTAGGGTTTAGGGTCCAGGGCTATGGGGGCGAAGCTTGCGGATTTGTACTTGCGACTTTCTTTTTATAACCGCGGCGGAGCAGGGGTTGTAGTCTTAACCATTACAAGGGTGTCTGATGTGTTTTGGAGGGGCATTCTTCTACGGCTGCATGAAAGATTCTTGCAGGGATTCTGACGTGGAAAGTACCCGACTAGTGGTGCATTAGGTGAAACAAGATCGAGAGCCTAGTAGTTGGGACCTGAACAACCTCAACGCAAGGGCCTTATAATAGTTTGAGCAGGATTTGGGTATGTGGGTTTATAAGGTAATGGTTTCAATAGGATTTGGGTATACATGATGCTATAACATGGTATAGCGCTATGTATTCAAACACTGCCTGAACCGAAACGACGATCGGGTTTCAGGGTTTAGGGGGCTTATGCTTAGGATTTTTTTCAGGGTGGGGTGTTTCGGGGCGGAAGTTCAGAGGCCCGCAAATGGGAGAGTGAGTTTTCAAAGGGTTTCCAGCTGATGCTGATGATGCTCGCCCTGTGGCGCGTGGAATCCATCGAATAACAGGTTCCAACTGCTACCCTGCTGTGGGTTCGACTCCCAGAAATGATAAGGTTTCAAGCTGATGCTGATGCCGCTCGCACTGCGGTGCGCAGAATCCGTCCAATAAAGAAGTTCCAAATGCTACCCTGCTGTGGGTTCGGAGGCCAGGAAACGGGAGAATTGTTTTGGAAAGATTTCCAGCTTATGCTGATGATGCTCGCCCTGTGGCGCGTGGAACCAGTCCAATGTCGGGTTCCAACTGCTACCCTGCTTTGCGTTCAGAGGCCCGGAAATAGAAGAGTGAGTTTGACAAGGTGTCCAGCTGATGCTGATGATGCTCGCCCTGCGCTGCCTGGAATCCGTCCAAGAACAGATTCCAACTACTACCCTGCTGTGAGTTTAGAATGGGAATGGGAGAGCGAGTTTGAAAGGGTTTCCAGCTGATGCTGATGATGCTCGCCCTGCGGTGCATGGAATCCAGTCCAATAACAGGTTCCAACTGCTATGCTGCTGTGAGAGTGAGCTGGAAAAGGTTTCCAAATGATGTTGATGATGCTCGCCCGGTGCGTGGAATCCGTCCTATAACAGGATCGACCCAGCTGTCTGTTCAGAGATCCGGACATGGAGGAGTGAGTTTGACAACGTTTCCAGCTGATGCTGACGATGCTCGCCCGGCGCGTAGCATCTGTCCAATGACAGGGTCGAGCTGCTTGCCTGCTGCGGGGTTCAGGAAATCGGAGAGCGAGATTGAACATGTTTCCAGCTGATGCTGATGCGATGATGCTCGCCCTGCCGTGCCTGGCATCCGTCCAAGAACAGGTTCCAACTGCTACCCTGCTGTGGGTTCAGAGGCCCGGAAATCGGAGAGTTAGTTTGGATAGCCTTCCAGCTGATGCTGATGATGCTCGTCCTGCGGTGCGTGAAATCCGTCCTATAACAGGATGGACCCAGCTGTGGGTTCAGAGATCCGGAAATGGAGAAGTGAGTTTGACACGGTTTCCAGCTGATGCTGGTGATGCCTCTCCCTGGTGTGCGGGATCCGTCCAATATCAGGTTCCAACTGCTGCCCTGCTTTGGGTTCAGGAGAACGGAACATGGGAGAGTCAGTTTGACAGATTTCCAGCTGTTTTTGATGATGCTGGCTCTGCGGTGCATGGACTCCGGTTCCTTAGTATAGCTGTACTATAATGGGCCCCAAAACCCTTTTCTAATTATTAAGGCCCCTATATCCCTAAATCCCTTATAGAGCCCTTATAGAACCCTTAAAGGACCCTTTAAAGGAGTCCAATTCAATTGTTAAGGCCCCTATATGAACTGGTCGAACTCCCACCCTGCTTTGGGTTTGGAGGCCTGAGATGGGACAGTGAGTCTAAGAACATTCCAGCTCTGATGCCTAAACCCCAACCCTAAGGTTTTAGGGTTTAGGGTTTAGGGTAAACCTCAACCCTAAACCCCTAAACCCTAAACTCCTGAACCCTAAACCCTAAAGTCAGCAGAATTCGGTCTAATGGTTGGGCCGAACTGGTACCTCCCGCAAGACTCTAGGCCTTTCAATCACACGATTGAGGTGACAATTCATTCGGGCTTCTTGGAAAGCATACAGCGAAATTCCTGGTGAATGGAGTTCTAGCTTCGGCTTTCGGAAGGCCTCGGGCTTTAGGGTTTAGGGCTTGGGGCTTTCCCATAAGGGTCCATGTACTACATTGGCCTTAAAGTAGCCCCTATGTAGGTACTTCGGGGCCAAGGTATATACTATATGGGTACATGGACCCTTGGGGTTCCCGAGTGTTCATGTTCTCTTGTAGTACATATTTCATTTGGGCAACCAGCCCTGTGCACATGGACCTTGACGGATTCGGACGAGGGGTGTAACAAAAAGCCTCAACAGCGGTTTGAAGATTCGGTTTGAGAGAAGTTCCTAAACCCTAAACCCTTCAGTCCAAAACTCATCTAAATCCTAAGCCCTAAATCCTTAAACCCTCGAACCCTAAACCCCTGTTTACAGGCGCCATGGACGCCAGGGGTCAGGGGGGATCGAATCCATGCGCGGGTCATACCCAGACCTTCCAATATCTGTTGATAAAGGAATACCTGAAGTTTAGGGTGCCTTACTATCATAGGGACCCTTAGGGGGGTAGGGGTGAGAGGGGTAGGGGACTATACTTCCTTTGGATAGGCCTTATTAAGTCCTTATTATAGGTATTAAAAGCCCCCCCCCCCTCCCCCCGAACCCCCTAAGGGTCCTTATGATACTATGAGTTCTCACAAGTCCTTAAAAGGTAGGTGATGGTTATTTGGTGTCCGGGTATACCTTAAACGATTTAAGGTATACCTGGACATCAAAGAATCATGACCTACATTTTTATGAGAACTTAAACCATGCAAGGGGTCTTACCATAATTGAAGGTACCTTCCTTAATTAAGGGATATTGGTTGGTCTGGGTACTACAAAGCACCGAACAACTGCAACTCAGACCAACGCTATAAAAAGCACCATCGTCATACTGAACTCATGACCATTCCGTCGGAACACAACAAGAACGACGTTGAGCATAGCAGAAGGAATAGTATGTCCGAAAGATGAAAGCAGCCCTGGCGTATCAGGGGCCCCGAATCCTAAACCGTAAACCCTAATCCTAAGCCCTTAACCCAAAGGCTCCATGTAGCCATATAGTATATACTTATACCCTAAAGTACCCATATAGGAACCCCTTTAAGGTCTAAGTATATACTACATGGGTACATGGAGCCTTATAGGGTAACCCCAAGGCCAACGCCCTATAAACCCTGAACCCCTAAATCCTAAACTCCAATACCCCTCAATTAAGGAATACTCCTTAAATCATATTAGGGTTCCTATTATATAATTTAAGGTATATTCCTTAAGTAAGGAATATTCCTTAAATCATATTAGGGTTCCTATTATAATTTAAGGTATATTCCTTAATTAAGGAATATTCCTTAAATCGTATTGGGGTTCCTATTATAATTTAAGGTATATTCCTTAATTAAAGAATATTCCTTAAAAAATATTAGGGAATATTAAATATAATTTAAGGTATATTCCTGAATTAAGGGGTTTTGGAGTCTCTGGGTAGACCTACACACAACGCGACCGGATCAGCTCCCGACCTCGGCAGTGAGCAGATATCGCTGTCATGATCGCTGGGCTCAATTCCGGGAGCAAGGTCTCTGGTGACTGGGCTTTCTAAGTAACCAGTGAGAAAAAAGCATAAACTTGTATTTCATAATGGTTCCTTTAAGAAACAAGTATTAAAGTATGGTACTCCAAAGCCAAGAATAAGCATTGTAATAGACGTTACAAGGCGGACTTGTTTTGGTGCTACGCTAAATTAAATAGGTCGTTGTTGTCAGGTAGTTACTTGTTTTTTGACTGTTAGTGATGTCGCTGCTGTTTTCGCAGTCCTCACTCCTACTCACCAGTATTGTGCTTGTTACCTGATCTTTGAACTTGATCTTACTATGAGTGGCTGCCAATGCACAAACCCATAAACCCTCAACTTGGTGTCGTCTATGCTCTGCTGTCGCTACCATCTGCTTGCAGTAAGGAGCTCCTCTGATGCAATTCGTGCATGCCGGCGGTCTCGGAATAATTTCAGGGATCAGGGTTCAAGGTTTCAGGGTTTAGGGTTTCAGGGTTTCGTATGGGTTGGAGGCATGCCGGCAAGAAACGTGAATTTGCTAGCATTCGTAGACCTTCCAATATCCCTTAATTAAGGAACATATCTCAAGTCATATTAGGGATAGAAGGATTCCTCATATGATTTAAGGCATATTCCTTAACAAAGCGATATTGGAAGGTAGATGCTTACTTGGAGGGTCGGGGGATATAGTAACTAGTTATTTTAGAGACTTATAAGTACCAGAACCCCTAATTAGGATCCCATTCAGGGTACCTATAAGTCTATTTACCAACTACCTACTTACTAAGTCCCCCGACCCTCCATGTAGCCTCTTAAAGGGGTTCCTATACAAGTACTCGAATTAAGGCTGAAGTGTATACTATATACGTACATGGAGCCGGAGGGACGCTAGTCATTATTGAGGCTTCTATATGACCCTGCATGCCCTACAAAACCGTGGAACTGATCTCGACGTCTCCTGAGCTCCGCAGCAAACTTCCAGCATAATAAGTAGGTGCTGCATCTTTTCTCCTCCCGTGCTTTCGACGCTGAAATGCTGAAATACCTCTTCAGGCAGTCGTGGTCGCAGCCTTGCTTGGGACCCACGTGCGAACGCCCGAACGTTCACGACGTTGGGATTCAGAGCTTTGTTTCGGGTTTGGTAGCTTAGTGTTTTGGGATTTAGCTTTGGGGTTGTAGGATGTACCACTATACTGCTACAACGACGACGACGAGGACAAGAATGAGGACGACGACCACTACGACTGCAGCAATTACAAGCACAGCAAAAGCAGCTATAACAAACACAACGACAATGGCAACGAACTGCCCAGACTCCCCGCCGTCATGTTACCGACCACATGTGCTAGAATCATGCTTATCATGGCTGGTAGTATAGTCACCACGACACACCACGCAGAGTCACCACTCCACAAGACAAACATGAAACATGGGTTTCATTGGGTTTCCCTACAGTACTAGCTCACGGGGTACTCACAAATGAGGGCCCTTATCTAAGGGACGCTTAACCCTACCTACCTGCGTCCTACTTTTTGAGGCCCCCAAAGCAACAATTCCAGGTGCGTCCATGGAGCGTCTTTGAAGATCTTCCGAATCTGCAAAGACGACGAACGTCCTGCCAGCAATCCGACTATGCCTGTTTACGGGTTTAGGAATTATGGTTTCAGGTTGTAGGAATTAGGGTTTCAGGGTATAGGGCTTAGGGTTCAGGGTTTAGGGTTCAACTAAGCCCTAATTAACAACTGTTTCGTTCCAGTCCCTGATTATCGACTTCTTACATGTTTCCCTACAAACGGTAGGTGTTGGCTTCAGGCTTGCAGGCTTGTTTACGGTTTAGGGCTTGGGGTACTTCCCCGAGTATTGACCTAAGCCCTGCGTGCCACTTGGAGGGGTCGGGGGGACTAAGCAAGTAGATAATAAGTAGACATATAAGCACCCTAAATTAAAAAAGATGCTCATTGGGGTTATGGTACTTATAAGTCTTTTTAAACAAGTCTCCCGGCCCTTCAAGTAGCTCATTAATTCCAAGTCATGACATCAATGGACGCTCCGTGACTAGCTGCTGAGTTCCTCGGCCCGTAGACAGAGACAAATTTTGAGCATGGTGTGAGGTTCCCTAAACAGACCTAGACCCTGAACCCAAACCCTAATCTTGAACCCTAACACTCAAAAAGACTTACCGGGACCCCCCAAGGGCCCTTTAATAGAGGCCTTAATAGTGGGTGTTTGGGGTATATAAGAGGGTAGTTAGGGGGGGTCTAGGTAAGGAGACTGCTACTTGGCGATTGAGCCAGCCAATGTGCCCATGTATCGACCTCCCGGGGCCTTTAGACTCTGGACCCTACCTGGAGGTCGGGGGACTTCTTAAGTAGACTTAACCCATGAGTCTGTAAAATAACTACTTATTCAGTCCCCCGGCCATCAAAGTAGGGCTCGTAGGGTTGAGGGCCGAGGGTGAAGGTTCAAGCCTGGTCGTGACAGTAATCCGGTACTTGAGTTCGGGATAGTAACACTGAAAGTTAGTGGTTGTGGGGGCGTGCATGAGAGTACTGTGCTTGATTACTATGTATTTGGACCGTTAGGGTGGGTATGAGATGGTATGAGAGTCCCATAAACAACAGAGGTGCCATTGGCAAGTAATGTGCTTCGCACTGTGAGTTTCCTTCAACGAGGATCGCTTGTGAGATCTCCGCAGTATCATGCCATTCTTGTCATAAGGACCCCACAAAGAAAAAATAAACTCGAGCGCAACATGGTATTCACAAATTTGCGAGCAGTGAACGACAGATTGGCTACTGTCGCGGCGAGAAGGCCATATCCAGTTTTTAGGACTCAAAATCACGGATGGTGGCCTACATAACCAGAATAGGCTTCGGGGGTAAATTATCCAACAAAAGAGGAACCCGAAGGAATGCTATTGTCAGCTGTTCAGGCTTCTATACCATATGAAGAAGTAGATATCCTTGGGAGGAGGGCTCTGTCCATCGTGCTTCGGAATTCACTCTTCTTTAATCTCAGTTTGGGCCACACCGAGCGCTAACCTTGCGCTCGCGTGCTCACCCTGCATTTTGGGATGGTGAGGTTCAGGGTTTAGAGGTGAGTGTTTAGGGTCGAGGGTTTTGGGCTTAGGAAGTATATGACACTCAGAACTGGGAGTTCTGCGAATTGTGTGAGCGAAAAGCGTCCCTACTGATGCCCCGAGCTTACCCTACCTTTCCTCAAGCACGTTTTAGTTGGCAACACAGCTGATCTTGGTCACCAAGACAGGCCTTGACAAGGACACGTGGTGTGAAGGTGGTGCAGTGGCGACGGATTCCTGAACATCGCAGACAAACCGCGTAACCCTTTCAACTCAGGAAACCCTAAACTTTCAACCCTACCTATGCTGCTAAACCATGAACCTGAACCTAAACCCAAACTTCTAAACCCTAAACCGTTAGCCCTGCACCATGCCTATACTCTCCAAGGTATAGGTTCTTGTTTGTGTCAACTTGTCTGTTTTATGCAGGACGTCTACCACAAAAGTGGTTAACCAAACAGGATTAGGGCCTGGCGCGACCATTTCTGCCCTACCGATTTCGCTGTGCATGCCAGCATTCAGTGACCTGCAAACTTAGGGCAGGCCTTTTTTCAGCCTTGATTTTCTAGAAAGCTCCGACTTTCTGCTTCAAACACTGGAAGTTTCCTTCAGATGCCATCACAAACAAGAACCGATACAAATACTCTACCAAGGCGGGGTCGACTTTAATCTCGCCGTCAGGGGCCGAAACTCGCAGTGTGGACGCTAGGTATGACGTCTTTGCAGTATGCTCCACATGTTGTCGATCGTGCCACTGTGCGGCAGTTGCAAGGCATCTCCTATTGAAGGATATAGTGCTTACGTTCTCATCAAACATTTGTCACCTAGACAACAGCCATGAAAACAATTGCTGCACTGAGTCTACGCTGTCTAGGTGGCGTCCGCATCGTCTGCTAAGACTTGGGAACAACAGGTACGTGAACTTGCTTGTCAGCAGCCCCCACTCCCAGACAACAAGCGCATGAAAGCGCAAAACTGCAAAACAAGCAGCATTGACTTAGATAAGGTACAAGAAGTGCGTAAACACGTGTGCTATCATCCCTGCCCCCACAGCCCCACGCTCCCAACGAGTAAGAAATTGAAGCTGGGAATGTGACTTGGGCAGCGGCATAAAGGCTTGTTTGGGTAGGTCAATTGTGGCCGTGTCTAGGTTTAGGGTTTAGGGGACGACAGAATTGCTGCCGGAATTTCGGACTTGCGATCTCGAGGCGTGTCTGAGGGCATTGCGTGTCTTCAGGTTCCAAACTCAAGTGCTGATTAACTTAACACTCCAAGAGCCCAAAGGCTAAGCGTCGCCGAAATACTAAAACCCAATCATGACGTAGTGTTTGCCCTAGTTAACAGCTTCCGAACTATGTACTCTGGGTTGCCCGGTCACACGCCATAGAAGTCCTGAAACTCAAAACCCTCACTAGGGCATCACATTGGTGCGAGCCTCTGGACTTTTGCTCTGCAAGATGCCAGAGAGCTTCGGGTTCAGAGTTTCGGGTTTAGGGCTTCGAGTTCCCTAAGGGTCCATGTTCCCAAATGGTACTGGTATATACTTTGGCCCATTGTACCTATATAGGGAGTACTTTACTGCTGAAGTACATACTATTTAGGTACATGGACCCTTAGGGATTTAGAGGGTTAAGATTAAGGGGAAAGCGCTAACTGAGAAGCTTTTAGGCCCCAAGCTTCACCTCTAAAGGGTTCAAGCGGGTCTTCTCAACTGCTCAACTCCCTGGCAGCCCAGCGAATGCAGAAGAATCGATAATCAGTAATAGTATTCTGTAGGGTTCCTGAATTAGCAGTGTAGCACAACGAACCTCCAAACCCTATCCTTACTTCTCCGACCGGGTCGCTGCTCTATGACCCAACCCTAGGGCTGCGTGGTACACATGTTGGCCCTCAGGTTACCCCTAAGGCTCCATGTACCCATGTAGTCTATACTTAGGCCTTAAAGTACCTCTATAGGGACCCCTTGAAGGCTCAAGTATATACAGTAAATGTACATGGAGCCTTTGGTTACTCTATAGGAGGGGCCTTTCAGGCCAACGTATACACTGTAACCCTCAAGCCTGAACTTCCACAGCCGGTATAGAGACCAAGGCCTTCAGCCCTAAGACGAAACGATGGGGTAGAGGAACCCTGAAAGAAACTTTTTAAGACACCCTTGAAGAGCGCTTAGCGGAGTGTTCAACTGGGCCTCATGCCCCAAATCTCAACAACCCGAAACCCCAAAACCCTAAACCCTGAACCTAAACCATGTCAAAGATTTAGCCTGCTTTTTGGGGCTTCCCTATTATGAGCTCCTTGTATACGTCCTTGAAAAGGTAGGTTACTTGGGGTCCAAGTAAACCCAATAAGGCTCCTTGTACCATATAGTATATACTTGGGCCTTAAAGGGGTTCCTATATAGGTACTTTGAGGCCTAAGTGTATACTAAATATGGCTACATGGAGCCTTTGGGACTCTAAACCTTTATAGAACCCTTATAGTAGCCCTTATAGTAACCCTTAAAGGATCCCTATATATGGCTACATGGAGCCTTAGGGACCCTAAACCGTTCTATTGGACAACCCCCAGGCCTTACGCGATGTGTCGTCCCCCGGTCGGAGCTCGGAGGGGACGTTTGCGAGAAAGTGCCTGGCCACCTTGTTGTTGGGGGTCCGTATGGTCTGAGATATATGTATGTATGTATGTATGTATGTGTATATGTATGTCTATATATATATATGGATATGCATGTGTAACATATATGCATGTCTATCTACATATCTACAGAGGGCTTGAAGGGTTTAGAGTATAGCACCCATCGTGCGGAGTTGGAGGGGAACAGGTTTAGGGTATATCAGGTCTCAGTGTATAGGGCTGGACGGAAAATCAAGGGCTTCGGGATGTTTCAGGTACAAGGTCTAAGGGTATGCGGCTTGAAGGGGACAAGGCTTAGTGGGAATTTGTTGGCTCAGATGTTGGGTGTCGGGTTTGGGGCTTAAGCATTCTTCGCGAAGGATCCCTACCAGACCTACTCTACGTTCCGGAATACTCGCTGCATAAGAAAACATTTTGAATTGTTTGGGTTCGAATGAAAGGGCTTGCGGTTGAGTTTGATGGGGCTTAGGGTTCACGTCTCGAGGGAGTCGGGTTTACGATTTTGGTGGGTTTCAGAATCCCGCTTCCTTGAAACTCATCATTGGTCAAGAGCTAAGTCCCCTAACAGGGAACTTTACGACCCAAATATTGTGGGATCGCTATCTTTTGTGTGGATTTGCACCCTTGCAGATTCCACGATGCTGGGCCCTCCGACTTCTGGTGCGCGCCAGGCAACTGTCAATGTCCATGTACCAGCCTCTGCACAAGAATTCAGCAAGGGGTCAGGTTTGGGCTTAATGTCGAGCCCTTTGGTTTGCATCCCTCTCCCATGGTAATGATTAAACTCGGGATTTAAGCCTTCATGCTGTGAACGGTGGGCTTGTCATCAGCGGTCTACACGGGCACAGCCTTCCGCCCTAAACCCGCAACCCTGAACCCATCTCTCCTCGAAGTGCCCTAAACACTAAACCCATCTCTCCTCTAAGTGCCCTAAACCCTAAACCCATCTCTCCTCCAAGCGCACTGAAACCTAAACCCATTTCTCCTCCAAGTGCCCTAATCACTAAACCCATCTCTCCTCTAACTGCCCGAAACCCTAAACTCATCTCTCCTCCAAGTGCCCTGAACTCTAAGCCCATCTCTCCTCTAAGTGCCCTAAATTAAACACTGAACCCAAAGCCCATCTCTCGTGTAAGTGCCCTAAACCCTGAACCCGCTCCCTAAGTGCCCCAAACCCCAAACAGTAAATCCATCTCTCCTCTAAGCGCCCTAAACCCTGAACCCATGTCTCCTCTCTAAGTGCCCTAAACCCTAAGCCCATCTCTCTTCTAAGTGCCCCAAACCCTAAACCCATCTCTCCTCTAAGTGCCCTAAATCCCAAACCCCAAAACCATCTCCCCCTAAACCTAAACCCCGATTCCATCTCTCCTCTAAGTGCTCCGGTGCCGTGGCAAGGACGAAGCTCTGCGAAGCGAGCACTGACACCTGCGAGGACCTTGGGCGGATAAGAACTCAGGGTTTGGGGATTTACATTTAGGGTTTAGGGTTTACGGCTCAAGGTTTATTTATAGGCTACTTATAGGGATCTTGGATTCTTTCGATGGGTGCAATACGGATGTTACGTTGGTGCCAGGAGATGCCATGAGGTTTTGGGATCATTCTTAATGGTTTCATGGGGTGTGAAGGGTTTCCAGAAGACAATTAATCGATCTGATAAGAGAACTGAACCGCCTTAAAGTAAACTTATGTAAAACAAAACCAAGCTCCAACTATTGAGCTGTGCATCCCGTGCAAGCGTTGGTCATGAAAAGGTATAGATATGCTCACACTCACACATGACTCCCACATGCACATATACAGACACACACACATACATATATATATATATAAACACAAAATCATGCACGCGTACATACACACCTGCAGGCATAGGTGAAGCTGTACATGGATGGATAGATAGATAGGCCGATTGATCGACAAATAGATAGATACTTAGGTACATAGTTCGATGGACAGGTAGATAGATAGGAAAATAGGAAAACACATATATACAGATCGGTAGATAGCGCGACAGGGGGGTATATAGATAAACAGGCAGGCAGACAGACAGATAGATAGACCGAGATGGACAGACAGAGAGACAGAGAGGCAGACGGGCAGGCAGACACACAAACAGACAGGCAGGCAGACAGACCGAAAGATAGACAGATCGATAGCTGGATGGATAGATAGACAGATTGGTCATTATGATAGATAGATAAATACAGAACCCATCCTGGTTGAATGCAGACTCAGCACTAAACAAACTCGGTGACATGTCCGAGGACACGGCAGGTTCTGCGTCGGCCCCAGCCAATGCAGAAACAAAGCGCCACCTGAGGCAGAACATCGCTGGTTTTACTGGAAACCCTGGGCGAACATATTTTTGCCCAGGATTTCGAGTTTACTGCAGGGCTTATGGTTGAAGTTTAGGCTTGCGGTCTTCGGGCTCGGGATGATCGCGGCCAAAGCAGCGCAGGTCCTCAAGCGATGGTATGTCGGATTTCGATGGTCTCATGTTGAAAAGCTTGTTTTGCGCATGTTCTTCTGTTGCTGCTTCTTTGCTCTGCAATGGTATATAAAGAAAACTGCCATCATCATGAACACAGTGTTTGGGAATAAGCTGTGCTGTGATTAGAACTGAAGCCTTCATCCAACCACTGAATCCTACCTTTGAAGCCCTGCAGTGTGCCGATGTCATAGAACCGTATGAAACCCTTTGGTGTCGCAGTCCTGATGGCACAGACCCTGCCTGTGGGCAGGTAGTTCGTGCGGCCAGAAAGGTACAGTGCCTCAGGGCACACAATGCTGCTTTCACAGGTTCGAAACATTAGCGGCTGTGGTCGCTGTGAGAGTGGTAGCACTGGTGGTCGTCATCCTCTTTGTCACAGCAGCACAAGCGGTAGTGGCACTAGGAGTAGCAGTAGCAGTAAAATTAGCGTTAAAATGGCAAAAGCAGAAAATGGAGGACAGCGATTTCGACCTTAAACTGAAAAAGATCTTGATTCTACAGGCCCCCCCCCCCCCCCCCCTCCCCCCAGACCCTCCCTTCAAACACAAATTAGTACCCCCTTAAGCCCTCCCCCAACACAAGCCATCAACGTCACTAAAAGGGTAGTTGTCTAAATTACGGTCCCTTGCAGGGTCCTAGTTGGGGACCTAAGAAGGGACCTTGATTTAGAGAACTACCCTAAACCCTAAACCCCTACACCCAAACCCCTAAACCCTAAACCCCTACAACCAAACCCCTAAACCCTAAACCCCTACACCCAAACCCCTAAACCCTAAACCCCTAAACCCAAACCCCTAAATCTAAACCCTAAACCTCTACACCCAAACCCCTAAACCCTAATTTAGAGAACTACCCAAACCGAGCTCAGGGCCCCACAGCCCCTACGCGCTGACGCTGACCTCGCAGCGGGCTGGAGATCCGAAGGTCAGGAAAGCATCTTGGGGTTTAGGGTTTAGGGTTTGGAGTTTAGGGTTTAGGGCTTTGGGTTTAGCGGTTTAGTAATAACAATAACGGTAGCAAAATGGAAAAGGTAGAATAGAAGTAATAGCAATGGCACTAATGATAATGAAGGTTGTAGGGTTTAAGGTTTAAGGGCTTAGGGTTTACAGCCTTTGCTTATGGTTTCAAGGGTTTGCAAGCATTTTCGGGTTGGGGGTCTTTCGGTTGTGCAAGGTTTTTAGGGCTTAGGGTCTACCTGGACCCTAAGGAACCGGCGTTTTTAGGGTTCCTTATTATGATTTCCTTAAAGGAATCCTTGAAAAGGTAGGATGTTTGGGGTTAAGGTAGGGTCTAAGTCCATGCTTATGAGATCGATGTTTTCGTAAGGTCCGAACCAAGAAAGTACCCGTCAATAGCTTAATGCATCTACAAGGACCCTGCCCAACCCCCTATCCCACAACTACAAAAGATATATCAGGTTCGAGCAGGTGACAAGCCCACAACACCCAAAATCCTAAAGTCCCTAGGCCCCCTACCCTGCGGGCCAAAAAATCCCCAGAGGTCAGAGGCCCCCCGCACTCCCTCATAAATCCTAACCCTCGACCCTAAACGCCCTAAATGCGCGACCCTAACAAGTGGCCCTACCCAAAGGGTCCAAGCAATAGTATGGCACATCCTTGTGGGGCCCACATACCTACTAAGTACCTCCCTAAACCCTGAACCCTAAACCGTGGTACTTGGATCCTTTGGCCCTAATTGAGCTGGAGGCCTGGTGAAAGCCTGGGCAGCAGCGAAGTTGGGCCAGCGAAGACCAGATCTTCGGAGTCGAAGCCTTCAGCTTAGCATAAGGGTTTCTTAGGGGCTGAGTGCCCTAGCCCAAAAACAAGCTGACCTTTTCGAACTATGGTAGGATTATATAAGGCTCAAAAGGATAACGGTTTAGGGGTTTGGGCTTTTAAGTTGGTTTAAACAGGGCTCATCTGTTTTCGTTAGTGGTGTACAGATATTTGCAAAGCCACGTAAAGCTTTCTGAAATGGGGGCTTGCAGCGATCCTTTATAACGTCTTGTAAAGGCTATTCTTTGGAGCTGGATATCACGGGACGCAACAACTTGAGTATGGATTTGGGAATTTCTATTTGATTCAGGTCCTATGTTTATCGGCTTCTGAAATTGCTTTCCTGAGTGTCCTAGTATCCTGCTAGAAGTCTCTTCAACTTTGATTACCACTCCAATCCCATGTGGTTCAAGGCTTTAGCATGCGGGGCTCAGGATCTTATGGAGGGGTCGGAATCATTTGCATAATCCAAGTACAACCCACATGTATTTCTACTATAAATTTGGAAGAAACCCGGCGAAGATTGTTCAGGAGCAACACCAAAGATTCTAGTTCCAAGGTTCAGGGCAAGAAACCCTGACGTGAGCTCAACACCGTCAACACCCCAAACGCCAAGCACCGAATCCAAACAGCATGCTAGTGTTTGGCCATTGTCGTTACGTATCATTGTTGAGCTGTAGAGTAGACCTTCAAGGTGCAGCCCAACTCGGTTTCTGGCTCCGAAAACTTGGTTGATTCTGCACAGCTTCTGAGTGGCTCAACTCCATGATTTTGTGCCCTACCCATGGACTCCATCGTAGGTCCTGTTTGGGATTACCTTATAGGACGCTAAATATGAACCCCAAAAATGAACTACTATGGAGCCTGTAGGTAAGCCCTGTTCGGAAAACCATGACAGCGCTCTGGGCGGCCGGTCCGATCCCCACGCGGATGGCCAGGACGTAGCGCAGCAGGGCGGTGGCAGCTGCCTTTCTTCAAGAGTCTTGGTTTTCCACTAACCCAAAACAGCAGGAAAGCTGGCCTTCTGTTTGCTTTCTTGATTTTCATTGCTCAAACGGAGCACAGGAATCCCATAAACCCGTGACCCTTATACCGTATATCAGCTCCACATACGATGTAAACACCTCGTTCCCTTATAATCCGTAAACCCTTTATACAATGTAGGAACCTGATTAAGAAACCTTGGGTCTTTATTATGGTTCCGTATATGAATCCTAATATATTGGGGCTATAGGGCCAGGGTTTCTTAATCAGGTTCCCATTACCCAGAAACCCCAAGCCTTGATCTGAACACTAGAGCCCTAACCACGGTAAAGCATGAACCCTAACTAAACTAGGGTTTAGGGTTTAGGGTTTAGGGTTCTTAAACCCTAAAGCTAGTGATCTCATGGTGAACGGTCCTGCGACTCTCGCTCGAAGCGTGGGGCGGCAGCCAGCCTCTCGTCAAGACTCACCTGTCGCAGGTAGCCCAAGGTTGAGGGTTTGGGTTAGGGTCAAGGGTTTAGGGCTTTCGGGCCCCATTCGGAGCTTTTCTGGGCTTCGTGACGTATCGGAGGGCTTTTGATAAGGCTGTTTGCCTGCGTTTCACAGGGCTTTCCTCGACTGCGGGCTTGAACTGAGAGGGTCGGGGGCGATTTAGTAAGAGTAATACTCACTTTAGAGAGTGCTACATATCACTCTACTTATTACGTACCTACCCCCAACCGACTTTGCAAAGAATGAATTCAAAGCTTCAGGGGTGTAGGGCTTAGGGGTTATTCATGCATTATAAGTCTTTAGGAGAGTCCCCCCCGCCCTGAACTCAAAAACGTCTAGCCCCCCTCCATACAAGTCCGCTGTCGTTGCCAGAGGCAAACAGGGCATCGGGATGACTTCGATGTATATAATCCTACGGCAGTTCACGCACGGAGGCGATCAGAAAATGGTGCCTCCACACGATCCTAGACGCTTGATGACCCAAGTCCTCAAACCGATTTTCATGCAACCTTGTTCAGACAAAAACCCCGGTTTTTTAACCTCCATCCTTTACACTCTCAGTCCTCAACCTAGCCGCAGCACCTTCAAGCTTACTCCCTCGTCCCCGAACCCTGCCCGGCTCTCCCTCTTGCCGACCTCGCCGAAGCAGAGGCGTTGCAGACGCGGCTCACCAATGCTGGGGCAGGTCTGAGCTTAAAATTCAAAGACTCATAGGCTTTTATGTTTTGAGCAATGACATGTCCATAGGTTTTATGTAGAGCCAGAAAAGGGTTTAGGGGCTTCCCCTGTTCAAGGTGGGCATGGAAGCACGTTTGAGCTTGTACTGAGTGTTGGAGGTGCAAGTGTTTTTTGTCGCGGCTTTAGGACTGTGGCGTTTACAGCGACTTGTTGACGGCTTGCAGCGTGGCTTTCCTGATTTCTGACATACCCTGAGGGTCCATGTTCTCATATCATATATACAGAGGCCCAAATGTTTTCCCTCTATAGGTACTTTCGGGTCATGGTATACTCATACGGATACATGGACCATTAGGGATAGAAGCAAGCTTGTGATAAGGTTTTTTTGCGGGATGGGCCTAGGTTCTGGATGATGGTGCATTTCTTCAGATCGGAAGATCAACAGCAAGAAGTAACTCATCCAAGCAATTCTGGAAGCCCTAGACGCAGTTCCAAAAATGTTAAATAAATAAATATATATAGATAGATATACATATTTGTAAAATATACAAAATTGTAAACGTTAGATTATATTATCTTACTTTTCTTGTGAAAAGACCTAAACTCTGTACTTTTTTGACATCGAAGGGTTGCAGGGTCCATGAGAACCCGGCCGGTGCTGGAGCAGCCACAGGTGCTCCGAGCCATCCAAGCCCAGGTGGTCTGCTCCTGCGATGTCAGTTGGGGGTTTAGGATTTTTAGGGTTTAGGGGCTTAGGGTCTATAGGGTATAAGGTTCAGGGTTGTGTGTGCTCTTTTTTTTACGGGCTCTTGTCGTTTGCGCGAAGTCTCAAGCTACGGCATCAGATGTCAGCTTCAGTGCTTCGGGCCTCCTAGTTCAAAGGCTTTGGGATGGTATGAGACAGACTATAGGATTTCCCTGGACTCTAAGAAACCTATAATTTTAGGGCTCCATAACTTGATTTCCTTATGCAAGTCGTTGAACAGGTAGGTTCGTCGGGGTTAAGGTCAGGTTATATCGAGTACCCGTAAGGCTTGGTAGGGTAACCTCAGGGTTTATGCTGTAGGGGGTTTTTGGGGTTTCGGCTACCTCAAGCTCAACATAGCCCGAAAGTCAACCTTCGTAGATGAGGGCGCAAACCTCAACCACAAATTTTGGGGCAAGCTACAGCACAAGACCAACAGACCACGGCTGTCGCGGCTCCGCAATTGGAAGTCTGCTGCTGATGTTGGTGTTGATGTCGATAATGATGTTGTTGATGATGATGACGAACGTGATGGTGTTGGTGCTCTTTAGCGTTCCGCCCGCCACCACCCCCACCACCCCCCACCCCCACCGCAAATGTCAACGACAGCAACAAGAAACCCAACACCCAAGCCCAAAAACTGAGCAGAGAAGACAGTGTTGATACGTCGCCACTACACAAGGCTTTGGGTTTAGGCGGTTTAGGATTCTTGTTTTGGGGGCTTACATGAGGACAATTATTCTTGGAGCTTCCAGGCCGCTGTTTGAAGGGACTGCTGTGATAGGTCTTGTTCGGATTGCCTGTTACTTCGAAAGAAATATGGATTGGGGGTTATTCTGAATTTGGGTTTAGGGTTTGGGGATGTTTTGGGTTTGGGGTTCAAGGTACGAGTGCTGGCAGTAGCTCTTGTTTCAGACCGCCTCTCAGAGTAGCATCCTGGTGCTAACAATTAACAATGTCCTGCAGCCCCAAAAGGAATATGCCTTTGCTGCCGAAGTTTGCAGTGATTAGAGGCAAGGCGGAAATAGTCCATCAGAAGCAGTGTTGCAAAACCAATATTCAGGATGCGAAGTCCCTCATAAAGGATTCGTGCGGAGAGTTTAGTTTCGGGGCTTAGGATTTCAGTACACAGCTGAAAGCTTCGGCGATGAGGCTCGGAAAATTCTGCATTACACCAGACCTATCCCTGTTTAAGGGTTCAACATCAAGTTCGGGTAGAGCTGGATCAGAGCCGCATGCCCAAACCGGACCTTATAGCCAATATAAATAGGGGCCATAATAATTAGATGTAAAACTCTGTACTCGTAGTTCGAATTGAGGTAGCTCTTGGGTTCCAGGGGTTTATGCACTAGTAGTGCACCAAGAAACCATGCGCACTCGGAAGAGCTCTAACTTTTGCACGGGCGNCTTTTGCACGGGCGAGGCCACAACGTAAACTGTGCTTGTCGTGCTTCGCTACATATAACCTTTAAGGTTATGACTTGGCCGATGACACCCGTTGCTCGCTTTGAGCCTTCCATGCCACCTGAAGTAAAAACATTCACCGGTTCCATGTCCAACTCTTTACATGACATTGTTGCACGGTGACTGAACACATGGACGAGAAATGCAGTTNAAACATTCACCGGTTCCATGTCCAACTCTTTACATGACATTGTTGCACGGTGACTGAACACATGGACGAGAAATGCAGTTTCTGCACTCCTCCTTGCTTTCACCATCCGGGCAAAAGCACAACTAATAAATTCTCTGGCCATTGTTTTCAGCACAGCAACGGCACAAGGGTATCGTGTTCACCCTTCCAGCATTGCGCAATCCCCAGCACTCCCTATAGAGGTGGAAACGATCACCTGCTGAAGATTGATAGAACGGTCCTGCGAATGTTCGGACTGCTGCTGGTGGGGGCGGTTCAACCCGCGTAAATGCTGGCTGATAGTCGGCCTGGGTTGACGCATCCTTTGTCTCGACCGAGCGTGGCTGCTTGTTCGTCTTCGACGTAGTCGTAGGGGTAATCGGTGGTGCCATCGATGAAGACGAAGCCGGTTGTTCCTGGAATGGCTGCCCTCTTCCCCCAAACGGTGGCTCGAATAAGTCATCGTAATACCTTGGGGTTGGTGAAGATCCTTCTGGCATGGTGTGATCAAACTTCTCCCGGAGGGTGACCAGTCGTAGCTTCTGATCCTTGGTAAGGGTAGACGGTTCCACTGCGAGCAGTCTTTGAAGCTCTTTGAGCTCAGATCGGGTGAGCTTTTGCTCTTGATTTCGCTTTGCCTTCAAGCTGAGGGCCTTTAGTCTTGCCGATCTCGACCGTGCGCAGTACTTTGCGCCTTCCCATAAACCGATTATTGCTGTGGCCAACACAAGGATCACAACATAGAGATCCCAGGGAACCTCCGCTTTGATGGTCTCCTTCTCCTCCTGGGCCCTTGTTCCACACCATTGACAAAGGAGGAGCAACGTGGTCAGCCATGATGGATCTACATCCAGATTCCTCACATTGGCTTGTGGTAGCTCTGCACGATTTCTTCTGTCATGGATGTTCCACAACTGGCAAAGCTTCCTCAACCGATCCTTCGTGAACGGTTTAGTTCCAAGATCGGCTCGTTGATCTTCGCCTGGTTTGTGAGAAGCCTTGACTTCCCCATTCTGGATTTGCTGCCTCAACCAGTTCGATCGAAGTTTCAAGTGCCTCGTTCGCCACGTTCCTGACGCTGACGTCAGTAAGCTCAATGAGGCCATGTTGTCGACCAAGAGGTTCATCTCCACGTCACCTTCGGTAACTTCTTCGACCAAACCTTTGGTTGAGTTCGCCAAGATCACTCCACTTATTGCTTCCAGCATCTCGCTTTCGGCAGTGGATAGCGTAACCAGTTGTTGTTTTCCTGTTCTCCATGTGATGGCGCTGTTGGCAAAAAACACCACTGATGCCCCTTGTGACTTCCCTGCATTGGGTGCGAAGGAAGAGTCCGTGTATACATCTAAACAAGGACGATTTCCCTGACTGGAAAGCTTCAGCCTGTAAAACATCGTCTCGTTCAGGTAGTCCAACAGCCTTTCTCCCAAGATCATCACCATTTCAGGACGACGGTTGATCCTTGAGGACATAATCGACACCGTGTGTTGTATGTCTGGACGTGTCCTTCCAGAAAGCCACAGCATTTCTCCTACCCAACGTTGGGCTTCTTTGACTTCTCGTTCTCGACCCGTCAGATCCACTGGTTCAGCACCGATCAATGCACTCTCCTCCTCTTCCGTGAGAAGTAAAGTCTCTCTAGATCCTTGTGACATCGATCTCTTCCCATTGTGTCCGTGAGCACGTAGGAGTTCTTTGATGTAACCCTCCTGGGAAATCTCATAGCCATCTGCTTCCTGATGTATTTCCATTCCGAGGAACTTGATGGGGTGGTCCTCCGTCAGGATGTCCAGGGCGTCGCACTCCCATCTGTTACTTATCCATTGGAAGAAGGACTCCATCACAGAACTCTGACTTGCAATCATCAGGTCATCGATGTAGACCATGAGGTAGCCAAGGGGCTCAGCAGAGCCAGAGTCACACCTTACTATTTTCCATACCTGATCATCAGATACAAGCTGTTCAAGCCGCAGTTGAACTCGTTCACCGTCCACCATAGAGTACCATCGAGCTTCTCGCAGCTGGTGATCTCTAAAGGCTGACCATATAGCTGGGGATTCCCGGAGCCCATAAATTGATTTCTGCACGTACCAGTAGTCGTCGGCACTGCATAACCCCAGGTCCACCGCCAATGAAGGAGGCTTGAGAGCCACTGCTGCTCCTGTCCACGGTGCCAAAACAAAAGCCTGACGGATGTCTGTGATGCCAACGATCCATGGTTTACCAGAGGCATAGACCAACATAAACCGTAGGGACGTTGCGTCCAAACCGGCCGCGTATAAATCGAAGTCCATACCTGAGAGCTCTCCTTCAGGAATGTGGTTTCCACAGGCAACGAACCTGGTTTTCCTTCTGAAACCTGGCGGTTTCTTGTCCGGCTTCACTGTGTACACCCCTTTGCNTGTCCACGGTGCCAAAACAAAAGCCTGACGGATGTCTGTGATGCCAACGATCCATGGTTTACCAGAGGCATAGACCAACATAAACCGTAGGGACGTTGCGTCCAAACCGGCCGCGTATAGATCGAAGTCCATACCTGAGAGCTCTCCTTCAGGAATGTGGTTTCCACAGGCAACGAACCTGGTTTTCCTTCTGAAACCTGGCGGTTTCTTGTCCGGCTTCACTGTGTACACCCCTTTNATCGAAGTCCATACCTGAGAGCTCTCCTTCAGGAATGTGGTTTCCACAGGCAACGAACCTGGTTTTCCTTCTGAAACCTGGCGGTTTCTTGTCCGGCTTCACTGTGTACACCCCTTTGCACGGAACAATTCGGCATCCAGGAGGTAGATCTCGAGCTTTTCGCAATACAAAGGCTTCCTTAGAGTCCTTGAGGTTCAGGAACTCTTTCACAGCCGATTCTTTCCATTCCTTGATGGAGCACCGTACATCCTTTTGGCTCACTGTGTGCGTAACCTCCAGCTGCTTCCCAGACTTCTTTAGTTCGGAGAGGACTGCTTCTATGTTCGGGGTATATTGAACCTCGGCCTTCTTGACCATCCTTCGAATAGTAGCAGTCACTCTTGTTCTCCGATGCGTCCAGGGTGGAAGTTGTTGTTGTTCTTCTTCAGCTTGGGGGTATGCTCCTCCTGGAAAAACATCCACATCATCAAGCTCTATAAAGGCAACTGGTTGCTCCTGATCGGGCGGAACATTGATCATGCAAATCTTTGCTTCCTCGATCGAGTCCTCTTCCTCCACAGGGGGTTTGTTGAAGGACTCGTGATCCAAAGGAAAACCTTGGCGCTCCAAAGCATCTATGTCTTCAGACTTCATCCGAGTTCCTCTTGGTGTATACATTAACAGTACCACTCTGTCACCATCCCATGGTTCCACCTCGTGCCACTTTGTGGGGTCGAACTTTGTGATCTCTCCCTTCTTCAAGTTCACCATCTTGCCGACAATCTCTTTGCCGTTGGGTAGAACTCTTACAACTCTCTCTTCAGGCGTGGCCTCGGGGTCTTGTACCCACAGGTTCCCCTGCTTGAAATCAGTGAGGGGCAGCACCATATTGTGAGATCGCTTTGCATTGTGCGAGTCGCGGTGCAAACCCAACGAAGCATTTCTGGCTATTCCCACTGCAGAGAACTTCTCACCCCCATTGAAGGCCTTGCCCAGCTCAACCAAGTAGGCTGTCGTGAACGGGAAGTTAACCGTATTTCTTCTGAGCCCAGCTCGTCCTCCGTGGACGTAGGCGCCAGAGAACCAAGACGTAGATGCCGTCTTCTTTCCGACCCTGAAGTCAGTGTCACCCATTGACTCCAAACGGTCATAGAGCGCTACCACCTCCTCTAAGTCGAAGTTCCTCGCCTGGAGTAACTTTCTCGAGATGAACTCAATCTCCTCAATCCGTTGTTGCCGGTTTGGAGTAAGCTCACTTTCCTCCTCCTCATCATGTATCCCGTCTGCTTCAGCTGGGGGAACTATATGTCGTAGGTCATCATGATGTCTGGGATCCACCACATTGAACTTCACGCTCTTCGCAACAGTGAGTCCACCATCATCTCTCATNTCATGTATCCCGTCTGCTTCAGCTGGGGGAACTATATGTCGTAGGTCATCATGATGTCTGGGATCCACCACATTGAACTTCACGCTCTTCGCAACAGTGAGTCCACCATCATCTCTCATGATAAGATGACCCCTCTTGACATCACTAGCTGGCCCACGATACCATCCCCGCTTCCATCGGTCACCCGCCGCCTCATGTTTTTTCTCTTTCTTCCCTTTGTAATCTTTGGCCCGAAACCAAACCGGATTTCCGAAAGTTGTAGCCGGCGGGGTAGACCATGGACTCATTGGGAAAGCTCTTGACCACATGCTTGCNTTTTTCTCTTTCTTCCCTTTGTAATCTTTGGCCCGAAACCAAACCGGATTTCCGAAAGTTGTAGCCGGCGGGGTAGACCATGGACTCATTGGGAAAGCTCTTGACCACATGCTTGCCGATGCATGACTAATTGCCATTGGCCATTCTTTTGGATCAGCCCCTGCTCCTCGAAGTAGAGCACGAACTCTTGCAAATCGGGTAAACTAGGGTTCGAGCCGGCACGATAAAGGTCGTCCATCACCTCCTGCCGTCTTTGTGTGGTGGAGACTGGCTTCCACTGTCCATTCTTTGAACTGCTTTGCCTTGAACTCACGAGCTCGGTCAGTATGAAGCTTGTCAACATGAAGACCATTTTGTCTCAGTTGCATAAGGATCTCCTTTGCCCCAGTAAGGACATGAGGCGCCGTCCTCCTCTGCAAGGACCT